>DWME01004676.1:0-15977 GCA_018244795.1 Parelbella ahira ahira | reverse complement strand
CACCAATTGTGTTGTAACCTACAATTTGTCCAATACAAGCTTAAACAAACACAGTAATTTATCGAGACTCTTTTTATACATGTAACAATAACAATGAAATTGTAATTATAATTATACATATACCTATTAGTTGTTTACTAGTGTAGTAAGCTGCATTTCAATTTAACGCACGAAATTGGGTCGCGCGTTTACTTTTTAAAGGTTTTTCGTTAACAAAGGCTCGTATGTTAATAGGTTTAACGCGGTTACCGGAAATGCTGGAAATGTGAAATAAATTTTCAGTTCCATTTTTATTACTCGCGTTTCGATGAATACTAAGCTAAAAGCTCGGCTGCTTTGACACGGTTTTCGTATATAAATCTATAATTTAATTATTTATTGGTTTTTACAGTTACATTCACAATTTTAAAATTATTAACCGATAGCTGAACTGGCGCCTTAGATTACGTATAATTAACGTATAGGTAATTGCAAAACCTTAACGTCATTTTTTTCTAGAAGGGTCAGGTAGAGGAGTGTAGGTAGCAAAACTTGCACGATTCACCAACTATGTTATAGGTTTCGCCATAGAAAGTGAGACGAATTTAAATTAATTCTAAATTTAAAATGCTAAAATAACAATTTATAGGACTGTCTCGTTGGTCGAGTTACAAGCGCGATTACCGATCGAAAGGTCCTGGGTTCGAACCACGGGTCGGGTAATATAAGATTTTTCTGTCTTTAAAATTCTAGTAGTGGCTGTATTTGTGATTGGTGCATGGCAATAGGATCACCACCTATTTCATAGCGGAACGTGAGCGTATCTGGTGAAACATGAGAGTGTAGGTACTAGGTACACCCCTCTGCTTACCGCTTCGGGAATCACTAACGTATTTGTAGGTTTGTAATTTATATTTTAAAGCTCATTATTTCAGAGGAGTGCGGTTTTAAATTTTCTATAAACGTTAACCCGTCAACATGTGTTAGTGCAAATCTTACTTGCCGGGTCCATGTGGCCTTAACTGCACCAACTATCGCCGAGTTGCTCATTACGGGGCCATTAGCGCCCGTAAATTGTTTTAAAACGCAATAACCCCCCGGGAGCGGTTATATTCGGATCATAAAGGATTTTCGCAGTTATTTGTTATTACTGAGCACACAACTGTTAGTTGTTTTAGTACGCTGTTAGTGGTTATTGAGCGGGTTATTGCGGTTGGGGATTTATGTTAATTACTTGTAGTCAATAATGACAGAATATTTTGAAGGAATGATAAAATGTACACCCAATGCTAATGTTGCCGGGCACAGGTGTTGGAGACTAAGTTTCACATATCTTAATCAAATAGGTGTGATACCTGACGGAGGAGTGAAATCTTCGAAGGTTTTCGAACATTACGTTTTGAAGGTTTTGCTCGACATCAAGAAATATTTCTGTGAGGGTAAAATAAATGCTTGGAAGTCAAAATTTATTTCTTAGTAAAAATTGCACTAAGTGTACAAGTCGCGTTAAGTCCTTAAGCCCTTACTGCAGTTCATGCGCTCCAGTATATTATGTCCAAGCTCAAAGTGGAATTGGAATCGAAGTAGGAACATAATCCTGAGCAGGGAGTACATAGTGATAATTGTGTCTATACTTTCTTATTTATACACTGATTTACAGATTAATTTATGTAGTAAAATGCAATTACTTATATACGCCGTCATCAGTATCACCACCATAATCATCATCACTATCATTATTATCATCATCATCATCATTATCATCATTATAATCATCATAGTCGCCATCATCAGTCTATTTAAGTCCGCTGCTGGACACGGCCTCTCTCGAGAGAAGTTTGCCCATAATCCCCGCGCTGGGCATGCAGGTAAACACATCATATTTTAATTTAAATATATACAATTATCGTACCTTTATCATACCGTTTGTTATAATATTTGGTTAAATGATAAATTAACTTAGGAATTGCTTATAACTAACAATAAAAGTCGAAAGCTATGAGCCTATGGCCTTGCAGAGCGCTTCGTAAAGCTTTTAATATAATCAAGAACAATGTAGGTATGTATGTCGCATAGTTTGCCTTGAAACGTTCATTTAAAATATCGAACATAGGATAAAAACATTTGATTTAAAAACATTATGTCGCAAACATCTTTCTAAGATTGTATAAAGTGTTCCACCAAAAAGTATTGGTGGTTTTTTATTTCGTTTTTCATGATCCACATGCATACATAATTATGTAGGTATGAATGTTTATTATGTTGGCATTCCATATTTTTTTAGATAAAAATGCATCATGGCAAACATATGTTAATAAACATCCACACGTACGTGCCAACATAAACAGCAAAGCAGCTATTTTTTGTATGAAGCTTTGAAGAACAATCCCATTTCTATTAGAATTCTCTAAGAGTCAACTATTCTGTTATTTATTTAACATACGTATTAGAATTGAACTTGAATAAATAGAAAATAGTAGAAATGTAGGTGTAATATTAGTTCATTGATATATTATGTAACAATATTCAAAGAACTTAGACTAGGAAAAACTTCACGATATACATACATATGACATTCGAAATAAAATCGATTATATTGCAACCGTCATGCTTATTTAAGTACAGTGTTATGAGATCATTAGTTATTTATTATTGTGTTTTTAGAACATGAATAGTAAGCACTAAATATTGAATATTGAGAGTAGTATTTTTAAAGGGGACTGACATTGTACGCATGTGCGAATGGCCCAACAGGAACGAAGTTCGTATGGAACATGCCGCCTGCTAGGCTAGCGAGCAAGCGTTCCGAGCGTCGGCGGAAACAGCCGACCAGTGCCGAACCGACCATTCGTTGGGATTCACGTACGTCCAGTTGGCTTTATTGACTATTTCCTGCAATAATTGTTCTAAAATATCTCATTGCGAATAAACCTGACATAAAGTATAAACGGTCTAGTGGCATAACAGTGTTATTGTTACAGTGACTTAATTCTTCCATTGTTCTGTCGTATATCAGAAATGAGCTGTGGAAAAACGGGACGTTCATTAACAGTGTCTAATGGCTTACGTTAATTCTTCATAATTAGAACCTGACCGACAACGTAGAGACGTAACAAAGGCGTGAAACATATATATAGCGAGTGGACTGCGGTCAATACAGACAAGGACGTCCATCGACCACAAACTTGTAAGTAGAACCTCTGAAAACTCTACCCGTTTGACTATGCCTACTTCAATACAAGAGAACATAGCTCTGCTTAACATGATGTCTTCGGATAATCTAGAAGATGATCTTAAAAGCGTTCAGCTGCATTCTCCCTCGGACAGAAGGTTGCTGAGCGACGGCGCATGCGTGGAAGAGAGGGTAAGGACATCGCGTGGAGACATATTGGTGGCGGTCCGGGGGGACCGCGCCAAGCGAGCAATAATTACTTACCATGACCTTGGGCTAAATTACGCAGCGAACTTCCAAGCATTCTTCAATTTCGTTGATATGAGGTCTATTATGGAACAATTTTGTATCTACCATATTAACGCTCCGGGGCAAGAAGAGGGCGCGCCGACATTGCCCGAGGATTATATTTATCCAACCATGGACATTCTTGCATCTCAAATAGACTTTGTTCTCGGCCACTTCGGAATAAGATCGTTCATTGGGTTCGGCGTGGGTGCCGGCGCGAACATATTGGCCCGGTACGCTATGAACAGTCCAAATAGGGTGGACGCTTTAGTCCTGGTAAACTGTACATCCACTCAAGCCGGTTGGACCGAATGGCTCTACCAGAAAATAAACACTAGACAGCTCAGATCTAGCGGGATGACACAGGGGGCTCTGGATTACCTGATGTGGCATCACTTTGGCCGCAGCAATGAGGACCGCAACCATGACTTGGCGTACGTTTACAAGGAATGCTTCTCTCAAGTCAACCCAGTAAATCTTTCCATGTTCATCGATTCATACTTGCGCCGTAATGATTTGAACATTTCACGAGATGGCAACACGATCAAAGTACCGGTGCTGAATGTCACTGGAGCTCTATCTCCACATGTGGATGACACGGTTACGTTCAATGGTCGCCTGGATCCCACCAAAACATCCTGGCTGAGTATTTCGGATTGCGGCATGGTTTTGGAGGAGCAGCCTAATAAAATTGCTGAGGCATTCCGTCTGTTCCTTCAAGGGGAAGGGTACTGCAGATAGTCAGTTAGGCTGGTGGCAAACGAGTGGCAAAAGCCACGCTGTTAAACGCAATAGAATGCACACGATGCTTATTCCACACGCGAGCTTTAACAACACATTGGTCGTAGACGCATTGAGTAGTAGATGGAAGTTGTTGACTATCGTTTTATAGATATTGACTAGTAATAAAATTATTTTGTGGCTTATTTGAGTCTATTATTTAATTCTTCATATCACAGTCTACACATTCACTTGTATTTTATAAAATATGATAGATAGAGAAACAGATATTATTGTTCGTTGCGTTAAAATTAGAGAAAATTCACATAATGGTATACTTTATTGCGCTCAAGTCAACACATTCATAAAAGATGATAGAAAAATAGATATTACTTGCAATAAAATTAGGTAGTCATGTACAGTACGAAATATTTTATTGCACTATAAAATACAAGAAATAAGTTAACTAGAGACAAAAGACATAAAGCAGTACACAAATTTGTCTTTACGTAATTACTAGTCGATCTTTATTATTATTATTATATAATTAAATGCCTTACAAAATTTATACATATCTTAGTCTCAATCTAATTTAGAGCTCATTATCTGATTACGCAATAAGTAAATAATCAAAATCAACCATGCAGTGAAAAATAGTCTAAACAACAAAATATGTTTTCTACACTAAACCAAATATTAGTCATATTAAATTATTAATTTTAGACTAACGAACAGTAGTTTTTATATTAAAGTGTTTTATAACGACACCATCCAAGAAATATTCATTGGATATCTAATTAATGAGTGTTACAACTGAACATATTGTACTTGTTCTCAATTTTTCCACGATTGGTTGGGTTGGTTTGGAATTATTATTGGTTATTATATTTAATACTGGTATTGGAAAACTAGCGAAACGACACGAGCCTGTCGTGGTCGCGGCTGGCAGCGCGAGCGGTGCAGGTAATATGATTTAGTCATGTTTTCAATATTCTTTCATTTTTTCTTCTTTAATTTCATATTATTTTGTTGTCTTATAAATCTTGGATATTTTAGTGTGATATTAAATACGATAGTTGAATCAAAACACAGAGACGCCAATAATAATTATCTTTTTAAAATGAAGCACGATTTCAATTGACAATACGACTGACAATCATTTAAAACTAGGATGTTTTGTTGTAATTTTAAAAACATGCACAATTAAAACAGCTAATAGCTAATGCATCGAACAGGATTGTGAATAGCAATTAATGTGGGACAGTTTACGATACGAATAAAACCAAAATCCCAGTCGGCGGTAATCCCGATTGAATTTCAAAAGCGTTGAACGGTTGCAATCAGTGATAATTTAAAGGTCCGCTAATAGAGTCGCATAATTGAGTTTTTTTACAGTTTCTTTGTACAATATACAAGCGTACTATAACTTTTGAGTCCTTTTTATTATGTTAAATTTGTAAATTTTGCTTTAATTTTGCGCTGTAATGTATTATTTATTATTATAAATTACCCTATCATCATTATCGGTCTTTCTCAGTCCACTGCTGGACATAGGCCTCGGCTTGCCGAATAGTGTATCTATACAGTCATTTACCTGTAATTTACTTTAATTTAATCGGAGGAGGCCTTTGTCTAGTATTGAATTTAGGCTGATAATAATGATGACTTTAAATAAGTAACAACTGTTAATATGGAAGTAATAAAATAAACTTATATAATAAATCAATTAGAATAATGTTGTAGTAACCTACAACATTAGAATCAAAATATTAAATTATTATTTTTTAAAGTTAATCTAACACTTGTTTACTTTTATTATTGTTTCGTATTAACTAATTTCTCGACCTATCTAATACTGAGAGGAGACCTGTGTCCAGCAGTTTAATGATGAAAGAGTCGTTGACGATTATGGTGTACAAAAAGGAATAAATAAGCAAGTTGCTTATCCGTACACCAGCGCTACTAAGTTCGGAGCGCATTCGATAAAACCGATTTGAATGTAGTTTACAAGCCCAGGGATTATGTGCTCGTATTTACCCCCAATCTCATTAAAGCGATCCAAGCTTTCCAACTATTAACGGATTTACATAACCATTTAGAGGTTTACAGCTCTAAAAACTATTATATTTTCAAATTACCCCCATGGAAATTGTAAATCATTTTATTTTTAAATCAATAAACAATATTATGTATCACGCCAGTTCTTTAAAGGGATACGCAGAGTACGCACGTGTGTGTGTGTGTCTGCGCGCCTGTGTGCGTATGTGCGTGCGTAAGTGCGTGCGTGCGTGAGTGCGTGCGTGCGTGAGTGCGCGCCTGCGTGCGTGCGTGAGTGCGCGCGTGCGTGCGTGCGTGCGTGCATGCGTGTGTGAATGTATGCATTCGTGCGTGTGTTTGTATGTAATAACTATTTGTAAGTGCTATAGAGTTCTGGTTATCTTTTTGAAAGAGTGAATGGCGACACAAGCTGTGACTTATATGTACTTAGGTAGGACACGAAATCAGTTACTCTCTCTCTCCAATCTTAAAGCGACTTGAGCACTTCTATCTCACCTTTCTCATTCGCTAAATAAAAAAATACCTTTATTATTAATTATAATCACTATCATCATTATTATCCCTTTGTTAAAGTTCTGTTTCTCAGAACGTAACGGGTTAAGGCCATAGCGAGCTAAGCTGAAGCAACGCAGGTCCGCAGACCCACAAAACCCTTAATTACCACATAAATTAAAATTTAAATCGAATAAAGTTAAAAAGCAATTAAATGCAATATTCGGTTTCGAGTGTTGCGTAAAGCGACAAAAACTGACGAGGAATATGAAAAAACATAAATCGAAAAACAAAAATCGACGCCATAATTAATTTTCGATTCGTTTCGAACGCTCCATTCGTATTTCCTTTTTTGCGGACGTTTTCCTGAACAAACGTGCATGGCAGCCTCCCGGGGTGGGTTGGGGTAATGGACTCCCTGCGAGTCGCTTAACACCCGCCTCGCCCCACATTGACCAGTGAATTACGGAAAATTTCATTGGAAAATAAAAACTTGTTACCGCATGAAATGTCGAGGTTTGTTTAAGGGATTGTTAAGGATTTTGTTTCGAAGTCTTATAAATAGTGTATAGAGTAATATAAATTATGTCTCCGACATAATCTTGTTTTATATATGTACGTACATAGTGTAACATTATTACAAGAAAAAAATAGAAGTGCTTATATATTACCTGTTAAATAAAGTTAATTTAAAAGAACAAATTGAACTAACAATACCACAAAACTTTTTGATTAAAAATACTATATGTAATAGAGTATGTATATGAACATAAACTGAATTAATGTTGTAATCGGCTAGAAAAAATGCTGTTTTTCGTTATAATTATATATACCTACATACATATAATATATATGTCTATCACAAGTAGGCTTAGTTTAAAATACTCATATTTTCAACTTCATCGACTATTATCAGAGCAATTAGTGAAAATGAATTTTCTATACAAGCTGCAGTTGGGCTGGTTTTTACTTGTTTAAATCCTCATACATACAGTATTATATTTATACATATAGTTATCTTCACGCTTCTGTTCCCCGTATAGACAGAGGAGTATAGTACACCTCTACAATTCAAGTTTTATGTTCTACGTTCCACTATGGAGTCAGGTGTGAGCCTACTACCATAATGTATTTGCCTAACTAAAATATCGTAATATAATAAAAATTTAATTTTAGAATAGGTTTCAAAACTCCTATAAAAGTTCTTGTTCCATCGGTCTGTCTTTTATAAATTCTTTCTTTACAGTAATATAGAGAAGCAACTTGAATCCATATTTCCTACATAAATCAAACAAAGCGTGTGTTTTGTGTTTTTAGTGGAAACAGTGCGTTGACTACGATCCTACAGAATGTACGGAGAACAGAAACCATAGCAATCCACTCACGACCTATTGTTAGAGATCTCGACGAGACACATTTAAAGTGGTAGCGATAAAAGGCTCTATAGTCAAAGACTGCCACAATTCTACACCCTATATTTACCCTTGAAATCCGCCCTTGTGTTTTAATTGCCTTTAAAGTTATTTTTCCTATTATATATTCCTATTATATATCTCTTTAAAAGTTACTTAAAAAGTACTTCTTATATTTTTTATTTGTTACATCACGCCTGTAATCCCCGAAGGGGTAGGCGAAGGAGTGTAGTACACTCCCACGTTTGACCAGTTACGTTTACGTCCCGTGAAATAGGTGGTGAGCCTATTGCCGCACACCGGGCACAGATCCAAACTCTGAGGCACTCATAGAAATAAATAAAAATATTTCTTTAGTAACACTCTATCCAACAATAAGGGGATCCTTCTGTTGTTATCTTTATATTTTTAACTCAGTTAAGTATTTTTTTTTTTTAGTCAGAAACAATAAGTGAGGCATGAAAGGGCACACAATAGACCGTTTACTCCATTATTATCGAAGTCGAATTGAAAAGGCCTTTCACATCGATAGCAATTACAATTATACGACCTTAAAATCAATTAATAATTGAAAGGTTTCTATGAAATAGCCTTATGCCTCTCTCGTTTTGTTCTGAAATGATTGTAGGCTGTATTTTTTATTTCTTATATTTCTTTTCATATTTTAGTGTGAGATACTTTGTATTCTGCGCAGTCAAACTTTTAACTTTTAATGTACCCGTCATTATCAACAATCCTTGCTAGGCTCGTTCTTACTTAGCTTGTATTGTCCTTGCTGAAAAAACTGTAGATCCAGTATTTAGAAAAATCGGACCGCTGAGCCGAGGTTAGAGGGTTTGCCCGTCCATAAGAAATATTTGTGTGATAAATACAGGAATATTTTCTGCGTTCGAATATAGAAAAGTATCATTCGTCACAAAGTCAAATGTATACTACTTAAGAAAAATCATCAGTTTGGTTTTTCAAATGTGCAGGCAGGGCGTACGTTGCTCTAAAGCCTTAGTAATTAGTATTTTTTTTAAAATTCAATAACTTGCAGTAATCTTAAGAAAATACATGCTTCGCGTCATATATTTACATATGAATCGAAGTATACATTTGTTTAATGGTATTAACGTCTGAAAATATTTTCTAGTATATCATTGTTATAGTATATCACTAGTCTGTCTATAATCGACTGGTCATCATTCTGACCTGATGAGAGCTATCGCGTCTTGCCTTACCGCACCCAACTTCTTTCTGCAGCATTTTATAATATGTAGGTTGTCACCTCATTTTACATATGCAAGGATATACTAATATACTCGTATCTTTAGTATTGTTTTAATATAAGTTGTTGTTGACAAAAATATTCTAGACTATCTCAGCTTCAATATCCCGGATTACTATATGTATAAGTGTATCTCTTCAAAGAAGACGCAATATGTTACATACATTAACAGTTATTTTGCTTCAACATATCTGGAGGTCGATTCAGACTCATATGACTTAGCAATATCACGTCCTTTACTGATGTGGTGTGATTTCCCGTTGGATTAATGGCTCGCTTACATGATCGATTATTGGAATAGAAAAATGAAGAATTCGTCTATACTTACTCTTATATTGAAAGTAAATTATGACTATTTGGTTGGGTTGTTCTCGTGAATTTATGTGTTCTTCATCGAAAGAATACTTATATCCTTGTGAAAGAGGATTTTGAAAATAACATCCGTCAATGAGCAGGGTAACCCGCGTTGGGGCAGTGTGGCGGACTGTGGCCTCAACTGTTAGTATGGAAACGATAACTATGGTTCATCATGATTATTTTGTATGTATGTTAATGCTTTTATAAATGTATGTAGATGAAGCCATCAGAACGATATTTTAAGATTCGCCAACTCTGATGTACATTTCATTATTTTATCTCATAAACTAACATATGAAAGGGCAATCTTTTTTGGTGTGTTATGAGCTGTCGTTCGCTCGCGGTCCTGATTGAAGGAAAGGACAGCCGCGTCCTAAGATGGAACACATATGACTAAAAATTCTGTTCATCCTTACATAGAAGAATTCCAAGTTATATCCTAGGTTGTGTGGCAACACATGGTTTAACAATATGGTGGCAGGGTAAAGAGGAAAATGAAACAAACATCAGCGATAAATTGATTTATATTACAATAATCGAATTCTTACATATTGTTTAGTGTTATTATATACACGATACAATTAAATTGCCGTAAATATTTATTCGAAATTGACTAGACTTGTGTTGATATCTACATACATAACTATTTACATATAAGCTCCAAATAATGGGCCAAATCTATTTATAATTTATTCATTTGCAAAGTATTATATTTTAATATAGCTAGTTAGCTAGGTATTTAAGAAACGCTCGGATTTATTTTTAAACGCGAATATTGCCTACTGCAGGTCAAAATGCGAGGTCTTTCTCGAAAAGCCGATATTACAATTTGCAAATGAATGAATAAATAGATAAAACACAAAAATATGGTTATTTTACGTCAGTCCCGACTAATAATATGTACACATACTAACATTACAACATTCAGTTCACTATCTAATCACTACTAACTATTGACAAATATGAGAATGGATTTAGAAAAACTGTTTCAATTATGGCAACATTTCAAAGACGAATATACATACATAGATATGTAAAAATGTAACGTGGATAATTGTAAATGCATACAAAACTACCCTATTGTTTATTGGCAAAATTGGCAGTAACTCAATCCTACTTGTTTAGTTTAAGTAGAAATTTTACTTGTTTAAAAGTTTCTAAACAAATATTTCTATGAATCTTTATAACCTTACTTTTAGTGACAAAAACCTGTCGAAATAGTTCAGTTGAATAAGTATAAAAAATTTGGCGGAAATCATTGACGTCAACACTATTATATTTTTAATTATTGGCTATCAAGTGAAAAAAGCATTGGCTGGATTCAGACTTGTAAATAATTAAAGTCGTCAAAAGTCGTCATAAGAAATCAGTCATATAAACCTACATAATGAGCAAATTATTCAGAGTATTAATGTAAGGGGTTCCAAGCTATACTTTTTAAGCCCAAGTCGTCCTCATTTGCCCGTGGTTTATCCTACTGTACAACAAACGAGGTTCTGGCGATAGGCTGATCACGGTGTAGCGCAGATTTCCCTAGTCAGAGCTAAAAGCCGCCATCGCCACGTCCATCCTGGATGTCGTCAAGTAGCAGCGTAGGCGGTGCGAGAAGATGCTTTCTGCGATTCCCAACCCGTATTCCCAAAAAGAACCTATTTAAAGAACGTATATCCAGCAATGGACTGAGACAGGCTGATGATCTGTGATATATAGGTACAAAGTATTCAACAAAATTTCGTTGAAGAAAAAACCTCTTAAAAAGTGGTTTTAAATACTGATTATATGGAAAGAGCACTTGTTTTCAAATGTCAAACGGTAAATGGGGCATCCGGTCATGAGTGTCACAGACACGTGTTGGATCCAGTGGTCCAAAATTCACGTGAAACAAACATTCGGAAATGAAACCCGACGGGGCGGGTCAAGTCGAGAGTCAAAAACAGCATAAAGCGAACCGACTGACAGACACGTGACAGTTTTTGTTCTTCAGCTGTCACCTGGTGTTGGTCCCCTTTGAGATCTACCGACATTGAAGGGTTGAGAGTTGTTACTATGATTTAAAATTCTGACTACATGTATTTTTTGATTATTTCAATAAGAATTGAATGGACAGCACTAGCAGCTTCTGGGTTCGTTTGCAGTACCGTATGTTGACTTAGAACGAAGTTGTTATTATTCTTGTGCATTATTCTAATAGAATTTGGAACATGAATGCATAGTTGATTTAAATTGGTGTGTGGTTAAGATTACGGCTTACTGTTCCGTTGACGCTTAGACAGGCTTCTAGGATAATTAAATTACAACTAAGTACTTAATCATTGAGATGCCGATAAACATTGAGCTATTGCATGAGACATTTGATAGAAAAATATTTAAATTATTCGTTGTCAGCTTTAACTGCTTACAATCAAAGTTGCAATTTAACTGTCATTTCCGTAACGGTTTAAACGAATTTATCTAATAAAATCGTATTACGTATGTAGATATGTTCTCACTAACGTTAATGAAAATTTTCTGACACCCTCTAATACGCAAAACATGCCGGCACATTCCTACATTCCCTCGGGAACATTGCTTTAATTGTATTAGGTACGCTATAAATTTTCTTTTTCCCGTCCTGTGTCTTACAGGGTAGTGATAAATCAGTCAGCAAGGCTATTTAAATTGTTTTATCATTATCCTGTTCATTTATACTTTTATTTCAATTACATTGGTTTCTAAGAATAACAGTTTTAATAAATGTTTTAGTTCATAAATTACTAGCGGATTTGCGTTTATTTATTAGTGTAATTTATTAGAAATATAATTTGCAAGCCAGCAATTTCGTTAAAGGTACGTTACTTAAAAATTATAAGCTTTCATCTATTAAAATCCTAGAGCTGTGTGTACGGATCTCAGTTTGCCATTCCGAGGTGACACCCAGCCCGAAATGTCAAGATCTGAATCAAGTATGACCCTTAAGTTTATGTCATAACGATTCAGTGATCTATTCGTGGTCTAATTGAATTGAATTGAATTGAATCCCAGTTCGGGTACAATTGGAACTTTCTTATTTAGTATTTCTAGTAATGACTCGGAGTCTGGAACAGTGCCCGGTGTACAGCAATAGGCTCATCACCTGTTCCATACGACTTGAACGTAACTGGTGAAACGTGGGAGTGTACTACACTCCTTTGCCTATCCCTTCGGGGATTACAGGCGTGATGTTACATTTATTCGTCTTTTAACAGTTTTGTAAGGCCTCTGATAAGGTTAAGCAACTGTTATCTAAGAATACCACTTCCATAACATTACACTTTGGTTGGTACACAACTCAATTCAATTTTAAATCGAGTTCAATTTATGGACTCATATTTTAATAGTAATACTAGCGAGTAATGTCAGTAGCGCGCGTTCATACAGGCTAAATAAATATACAACATAAATAATATAAAAATACTTTAAATATTTTGTGATTAATAATAACCAGATAGATACTTTACCGAGCCCACTTCGTGTTCACTGAAGCGCAGCGACCCTTTTGAAACTTACGGACTTATTGTAATCTTTTATAAGTTTTATATTTTTGCGTCAAAATTTAATTCTCTTGGAACAGTTCAAGCGCAATTTCAATAAAAACGTGTAATTATTAATTATTTCATATACCTATTCTTTTAACGATTTTTAAGTCAAATGAAGCAAAAACAAAAAAAAATCAATACCAAACAAAAAATTGATGCAACTATTTTGTTTAAAAATAGTTGAAACCTTAAAGAACAATATAATAAAATGCTAGTCTAAAGTCATAGGGTATGGTTCCATTCTAGTAACTATTTTAGTGTCATATTTATGACTGATTTGCTTTTCATTTTTAAATGCCTATCATCTCGTCGCAACTTAATCAAGTACTCCGCAGCATTTTAAGACGAAATCGTTAAGCGGCTTTCACCTCATATCATTCATTTTTATCCCCAGTAACTTTTTTATCCCAAGTCACTATATTTGTCACTTTTTATTAAAGTCACCTGTAAGCGTTGAAATAAATTTATCCAGTAGTGAAAATACAGAATTTCGATTTATTCATGAGTACTTCGATTTTGATTTATTATTCAGAATATAGTCTGTAATTACATTTGTGGCGACGACTGTACTGGTGTACCACGAGTACTCTGTTTTATTCTGTTTTCGATTTATTACTCTGATTAGCCTTTAATTAGATTTGTATCGGCAACTGTACTGGTGTTCCATGAGCACTCTGTTTTATTGTAATCGAATTATTATTCCGAAAATGTGGATATGTACAATAAGACGTGTCTCAAGAACTGTACTGATGTTACAATAAATAATCCGCTTTCTATTAATCATCCAGAACACAGTTAGGAAACAGACTTTTCTCAACAACTGTACTGGTGGTACATGAGTACTCCGTTTCATTCTTTTTTCAAATGATTACTCCGAATATGACGTGCAGTTAGATGCGTGTCTGCAACTGCTTCGGTGTTAAGCGTTAGTCGGCAACTGCATGAAAACACCTTTTTCAATAACATGTCCATAATGCGGCGTGTGTCCCCGCTGTGCGCTACATGAGCACGTAGCGCAGCGAGTCGTCGCTGGCGCCGCCCGCCAGCGCGCCGCGCCGCTAGCTGTGCTCGTGCGTGCGCGGCGACAGCGACCCGGGGCCCGACTCCGCGCTCGACTCGCCCGCGTACACCTCCGACAGCCCGCCCGCACTGCCGCCCCCGCCCCCACCTCCACCTAGGGACAACATTCATATTACTTCCGAACTAACGCTGCAAACCTTGTCTTGATAAGCACACGCCGTGTCGATCCGTGCCTAGGTTCGAGTCTCACAGGAGACACCCACGAATCGGTCGCACGGCCCCTAGTCCCTTTCTTGTTGGGCGGAGCGGGAGGACCAGCTCGTGCTGGGCCTCAGTCCTACCTCTCCCCACTCTCCTTAATTCAGACAGAGCCACTTGGACTTGCCACTAAAACCCGGTGAAGCTGTAGAGGCCATTAGGGTCAACAGCTTAAGACACTTAGAGAAAAGAAAACCAAAATTTGTTTGGCGACCTGTACTTGGTCAGCATGGCAGACTTTGCATACAAGTGGTAAGATAAAAGAGTTGATAATGATAAGGAAACAATTTTAATGACGAAGAAATAAAATATCACGACATTTTCAGGCTATATTAGATACGTACAAAAGTACACGATAGAGATATCAAATATCGAAACAAAATATAATACGATATGTAGTAATAATGATTTACCATTCGATGAACCATGTCCAATTACAGATCTATTGAGAGATATTTCTCAAAGAAATGTGTCGCGTACTTATATATCGTTTCTTGTTAGCATTTGTACTTGTATATGTATGTATGTATTAGCGTAGCGTTTAGCGTGCTACATCTTGACTAGATCTCGCTTATCATTAGGTGAGATTTTAATCAAACGCGAGACTATGATTATTGAAAATAAGAACAGAGTAATGAACACGGAAGAAGCACGACGGGTCTAAAACGACATCAATATTCGGCACTCCGTCCCAAGTAAAGATAATTACACCGTAAGGGACTTGGCGTAATCATATAATAATATATAACACTTCGATGTTTCATTATTACAACTGTTAATGGTATGTTCCTGATCATTGTATCCACGACTATAAAAGGAATTGTATTCCAATATACGGCGATTGTATTCTATTCCACCATAGTTGCTCTTATTTGGAATAAAATTCTGCATAATATTTTCCACATAAATTGCAAGACGTTCTACAATAAGAGTTACAAAGAAAGAATTGCAATGGTTCTGGCATCATTATCATCATCATCAGCCTACCGCCGTCCATTGTTGTACATAGACCTCTTCAATAGCACGCCACGGAGCTCGATCGTCAGCTGGCATATAAAACTATGATACTGGCATATATATTATGTTTTTAGTGTGCATGTTCGTGCCCTCATATATTAATTATGTGAATGCACTCTTATTTTACCGCTGAGGTAACTCGAATTGAGGTAAATTGTGTGATAGATGACCTAGAAACATTTTAATGGATCGCCATATATACCTATTATATAACCTAGGAATATCGATATGGCACTTTTATATTATCATAAAATTATTATCATTGTATCAGTAAACAGATCGTCATTCAGTAAATATTACAGGGTAGTAATAAATGAAACTCTTCCCATAATGTTGATGATTATGAATTACTGTTACTTTTAATTTAATGTGATAATAAC
>DWME01004675.1:0-15977 GCA_018244795.1 Parelbella ahira ahira | reverse complement strand
TTACTATTTATGTGCCTTTTTTTCTAAATGGTAATAGATAACTTAATTTTTATTTTTGTCTGATAATAAATTATTTAATATTATTTGCCTATATTTTTGCATTTTTACGTATACTTATATATTAAATTATCAATCGTTACGATTATTTGGTTCTGTGAAGGTGATTAAGCTGACTGCCTTTGATCACTGAACAGTTAAAATATTTGAAAATTCGGTTAAAAAACAGATATAGTTTTCTTAGGAAAGTGAAAGTTTTTTAATAAAATTAAAAACTTTGATTTTTAAAATTTTACACCCTTTAAATTTCAAATAATTTATGCGAAGTAGTGATGAACAACAGAAAGAAAACCACCAAAAAATTGTTCCCAAGCGCTAACGAAAGGTAACACTCATGCTAACGGTCTTACACATTTCAAAAATTTTCAAAGGGGCACACAAATATTGTACAGAATTAAAAAAAAGCCTATTCCATTTAATTTATAGTAGATACAATAGAATACATTATTTACAAGCGGCTATAAATTAAAAGCTGAAGTGTTTGCACGCGTGAAGTAGCGAGCGGCCGCGCAGTATATCGCGCTCGCAGTTTTATTGCCGCTGTACGCCGCTCGCACTATCTACGGCCGCTGTTTAAAATCTTGTAGGAGACTGATATTTTCTTTTACGACTTTTGTACTACTGGGAATTTTAACTTCAAAATATTAAACGTGCGTGCACACGGACGCGCATAATTGTTTTTGTTTTCGCGACGAACTTTATAGCACGACGCCATTTACACACACACTTGCATATGCACACATACAAACTTATAATAATGTTTATTATCTTGTCCACTGGTTACATTTTTTTCAAAGTCAAATAAATGAAACAGTTGAAATAATTTTGTAAAATGTATATAAATAAAGCATATTATTGGATTTAAAAAATTACTAATGAAAGTTTAACATATTCTGCCATAAAGTACCTTTGTATATATAGAATTATATACATAATAATAATAATAAATCGTCTACTATAAAGTTATTCTGTAATAACATATCTATATGTTAATTACATTATGTATATTTTTAGTAGTATCATAATTTGGATGAAGCAAAAACGTAATTTAGCAGAATTATAGAAAAAAACATCAGTACCTAAATGTTATGATGAAATTAAATTCAATTTTACAACTTTACTGGTTTGTTTCGCAAGAGGACAGATTACAATACATAAATTTTTTATCACATATTTAATCTGCAGGATAAGACTTAATATGTTTAAATATATCAAATTTTAAAACAAAAAAAATGTTAATCTACACATAATTTTAGATACGAAAATTCGCTCTCCAAATACATTAAGTATGTTAAAGTTTTATTTTTTATTTAAACTTTTACTTCACGCAATTATGCTATGATAATACGAAACTTTAATATCTTTTAAAACGCAATTTAATTTACATATCTACAAGAGGAAGTATCCTCAAATCTCAATGCAAAAAAAGTGCACTAAGAAGTGCTATTAACAATGCTTTGTATTTAAAAATAAGTAATAATTTAAGCAAGTTATACTTAACACAACTAATTATATTGCAATTTAATAAATTATTTAATAATTTTGCAGTTAAGTATTTAAATATAGCAGATATGATTAAAATTAAAATAATCGTCTGCTTACCATCGGCGGGAGCTCGTAAAGGATCTCGTAAATTAATATGGGCCTAAAGCTACTAGTCGAGCTATCCCGAAAAACGTACGAAAAATAAATTTGTACAGAACATAATTAAATACACTATCATTATCAATAGTAATAACATATTTGGAAACAAGAACGTCAAGATAATTTGAATATTGTAATTTCTTAGCAAATTGCCCAACATTGCTCGCCCATTGTTATAATACATTCTGAGACAAATAATTTTCTGAGGCTATTTATTATCACCTCTGACTTGAGCCGCCTAATTTGTATTGTAAGAAATTCCCACTTCATTTCTTATTGGTGTCAAGTCCGCTCGAGTGATTAGTGCAGGCTAATTATTGTAAATGATAAATTTAAGCCACTTGTCCCATTGTTAACTGAGGAAGGAGTTATAATTTAATTTGCAAACAAGTTCAAAAATGGCGCCAAACAATTGTATTTCATGTAAAATGATGATTTTTTTTCTTATACATTCTTGTATATGTTGAATTTGTGAGTTTTTAGTTAGTCGCTTATTGTGAACAAACTGAATAATAATTGTAGATAAAAAATTAAATTTTATTTCTTTGTTCTTTAATGTTGTGTTATGTCCAATTATTCCGAGTACCTACTTGGGACAAGGTCGATTTCTCAATGGACATTTTAATTGCCACGTTCTACTTACGATTTGGAGTCCTTTGGGTAACGAAATTGTCTTATTCACAAATTAATTATATGTACGTTAAATTTAATAATTAACGTATTTAAATATTTGCATATTGTATTATCGAACGGATGCATAGTCTACATTGTGATAAAATAATTTCATTGTACCGTTTGGGAAATAGAATAATTATCGTCGAATATACATATTATAATATATGTACATAAAAATTTTTACTTTTGACATACATAACAAATATCTACTTGAGAACTGGTTACGCGGCAGACTTTAAAGCAACGTTATCTAAAATCCACTTTAATTATGTTAATATGGCAACATTTTAATTAACATCAAAAATGTAATTAAAAGAAGAAGCGGCTATCGTGCGACTGCGCGGTACGCAACGTACGTAACTTATTTAAGAGTCTATTGGATTCTCTATCTTTTATATATAATATAATTAGAGCTTCAAGATTTAAACTAAGATTATCAGCACCGATCGCGAGGATTCAGCGCCGATTAAAACGAAATACATTGTTTCGTAATTCCCACAAAGAAAATAAAAGTAAAAATGTTATCTCGAGATAGCCGTGTTAACGGTATTACCGTATTACGTACTTACTGTAAACCTATTTATAATATTAAAAATACACAGCCAACATCCGGTTAACTATAAACGCCACTTACCGTGCCGCGAAACACAATCTCTATGTAAAGTAATGCGTTGAATCGTCCTTCCCGCACGATAATAGCCAATTTGTATATATCATACCGGTTGAACATTATGTAATTTAGCCAACAAAAGGCAAATATGCCGAGCCATTCCTCTAGTTTATGTCTGCGGGGAAGGTATTAAGGTAAATTGTACAATTGCGCGCACGGGCCACTCGTTAGCCGACATGCCGCTGCGACGTGACGTCTCGACGGCGATGTCGCATTGTTTCAGTTTTATGCGTAGCCGACCTTAGATTAAATGTTAACTGGAGGATTTATGGCGGTCATCGCGGGGCTAGTTTAGTGGACGCTCAGGTTATTCCACGAAACGCTCAGTTTTCTTAAGAGCCCAATTTGTGGGAGCGCTTAACGCCGTGTCGTGCTCGTATGCATGCCCCGCCTTTTTATTGCTGCCCCCTAACTGTAAACAACACCCATTCTTGTAGGATCTGTGCGTCTGAATTAAACTCGTTGGAATGTAACCATGGGGAACGAGCCAACTCACGATTTAATTTATGCTTTTTATGTTGCGTACGCTCCATTTTTAAGTTATAATAAAAATTTTATAGTCTCAAACTCGGTTTACCTAAGTCACGGACTCTAATCTGATGGATTTGTCAAAATTACCTGGATTGCTATCCAAAAGTCATGAAGCAATCTTTGTACATTTTCCGCTATAAGAAACAACCTACAGCTACATATTAGAAAATTGGTCGATTCTTACACTCACCAATCTTCGTTTTGGCTTGATCAGCGGTCGGTTCTGTCCGTTCATCTTGTAGTAGAGGCCGCACGCGTTGCACAGGTAGTGGCCGGTGCCGTCGCGCCGCCAGAGCGGCGTGCTGGTCGCGCCGCAGTTCACGCACTCACGACCCTCTGTCGCACGCAAAATCGGAGCTTTAATAGGAAGCCTTATTTAAACTGTTCCAAAAGTATTAAAGGGTACTACTAAAAGTAATAAAGGGTATTACTAATAAGAATTTTGCTTTAATAATAATTTTGATTTTAATAACAACAAGGATTGTTTTTAACTACTTACTCAATATTGGAATATATGCAAAACATAAATAATTATATATCGGAATTGACAAAGCATAAAACTCAAACAAAAACCAAATGTAAACGATAGTATAAAACAAAATAATATGTGCAATAGAAAAACATGATAAAAATTAGTGGTGTTAAGTCAAGTGTATTACCTGTCTCCTGGCAGGCTGGGGAAGACGAGAGAAAATCACATTCAGAAACATTACCAATCAAATATAACTACACGGTTACTGAAGCATGCAGAGAACTAGCACACACAAACAGTTAGATACGTAATAAACTACTGAATCATTATTTACCTTTTAATTGAATTAATTACAATTACAGTGTAAAAAATGCAAAAATATTTCATTAACAAGGGAAAGCACGTCGAGTTTCACTCGTGGAAAAAATATCAAGATTTTTTTACACGCAAGGAAAATTGAGAGAAAGTAAGACGGGGCGTTCGCGCATTCATAAGTGTGTCTACACATGCAAAACGCCCTTAGCGAGGGGTTTCTAACAGATATACACGAGGTAGAAACAAATTTCTACACAAATTACTATATCTAAGCCGCCATCTTGCAAACAGACGGAAAAGTCCCTCATATGTTAAGTGTACAATATACAAAAACATATACTGTGACTAACTTGCATAATTATAATGAATATCTATATTATACCAAAACAAAATACAGTTATGACTCAGCAACAAAAGCGGTTCGGTACGTAAATATATAACGCATATTGCAAAAATTACCAAGAACGTCTACCGAAGATTCAGAGCGTAACGGGAGCTATAAAATAAACGATTACCTACATGCTAATTTTCACTATATACATATATAAATGTACACTGTAGTATGCACATCAAAACAACTTCGAATGCAAGCGAAATTTCTCAGCCGTTAATTATATTGCAAAAAAGCTGTAACATCTACATTAGTAACTATACACGTACTAAGTTTACATAAGTCTTACCACAGACTTAAAATGTATACAAAAAGAAAATGAAAACGTTACTCTGAATACATTATTCATGCCAGTATTTGAAACATGCATTAATATTTGCCTCAGGATGAGAGGCCCTCCGGAAGTAGCGCATGTTTAATACCATTTTTCCAACATTTTTTTCTCATATTAAAATCGATAAAACATTATAACGCAGACTAAAATCTAGATTCACTTCTGTTTGATGAAACACACTAAAAGGTTATGTTATGATGTTAATTATATATAGTAGAGTCATTTGTAGTTATTAAATCAACCTGCCCAGATTTGCGATATACAAATATCCTAATACAGCGTCGTAAATGAAGAAAGAAAAACTTATCTTATTGTTAATTGATTGCTTTATGCTAACCGTATAGCACGTTATAAAATAATTTCCCGCCGCGAACTTCAAAAATTTCTCCCCTCAAAGTTAATTGACAATTTCACTTTTGACGTCGTTACAAAGAGGATGTATGTTCACATATGGGATGCGCGTGCGCCGCCCACCGTCTCTCTAAACTCGATTACAAGTTCGATGATTTACCGAGATCGAATCCAGAACCCATCTCGTTATTCCACACGTCCTCTTAAAAAAATCCGATTAAATTTAACCTCAACACAAAACTCATTACCCATAGACATTACATATCGGTCAGTCGTTCGAATCGCCTTCAACAAACACGATGCAGGTGTAGGTATGACCATTTTACACTTACAAAAGTAGGTACATACGTTGATAACTATACAAGAAAATTTAATCATAATTATCTTATACCCGTACAGGAAGGACACATGAGTAAACATCTTAAAACAATTTTCGTGTTCATTAAAATGTTTTAGGTAGGTAAACAAATTGTATATAATTTATTAAGTGTATTTCTGACGAGTTAAATGAAAGTCACTTTACTGTACTGATTGAAATGCGAGCAGGAGTTAAGTGATAATATAAAGTGACAAATTAACTGGTATTGTTCTTATAAAACAATTTAGTTATAAACGTGTAGATGAAATGCTTAAAAAATTTACATTGTCATAGCCCTTGAAGACACACATAAATAAATTAATATTTAAAGCACGTCTCATATCTGCAACTCATTTTCCATTAATTAATCTGTGGCAACGAAACGGAAATGATCAATTAATCGTTATTCGTGAGAAAATTGCATTATCCAATTACATGGCGTGTCCTTAAGGTGCAACATTACTTAAGGAGAATTTATAATTAGGTGTTCCCTTGCATATTAAGTGAGCATTAAGTGTTATTTGAATTATTAAAATGTATTTATGTGGACTAGATAACTTTTCAAGAAATATGTACTGAACGTATTTTAATCTTAGGCATTATAAAGAAAATAATGTTTTAACTAAAATTATTTTTCAAATAATATGTTTCAACTTATAATTGTGAATTAAACTTATAAATAAGATATAATTCGTTTAAAACCAAATTTAATTGATGCGTATTAGTAAAAAATGTTTCATACCCTGTCGCATAAACAAATAAATAGTTACTAGCAACGATGTCGTTAGCACCTAGCTCTTAGCGGCTGTTAGCGTTTCGCCTTAAACGAAACGAGTTTAATGCCCTGTAGATTGTATCGATCCAATGTATCGCTAGGTATCTGTATAATAATAATATGTATCTAGATCTGATTATCCTATTCCCCAGGTAGACGCCACAACGTATTGAATGAATAACGACACCGCGCAAGGATCTGACAAGGAAGGTGAAAGTGCTCGAACATACGATAGAAAGAATATACATTAAAAAAACACTCTCAACATTTTTGGGGCTTTGGGCAATGCGGGCATTCATCTTTTTTATGTAAAAACCAGATCACAACCGGCAATTAAATCGCCCGGACCTTATCGAAAACTTATTGCGATCGAACCGACAACTCACTTTTTGGGCTAACCCTTTATTTTTTGTTGCTTCGATAAAGCCTGTAATTTGTTCCGATGTTTCTAATAAATAAACACCAATAACGATTATTAGGAAAAAATAACAGGATATTATACGACGTACGGAGTTTTATGATATTGTCTCCTACAGTTATGGTTTTCCGTTCAATAGTAACGACTCTATTGATAAAACATTTGTGAAAGTCGGCGCTGCCGCGGGCGGTGGAGGTTTATGAGATTTACTGCCACCTGCCCCTCATATACATCGAAATCACACGTATTATTAAAGAGAGCAGCGTCTCTGATTAATCGCTATACCATTTAATTGTTCAATCCGACTCCATCCTAACCACAGCCGTGCGTTAATTCGTTCACACTGTGAGAATTACTGCTTTATTTCCTCTGCCATACTTCAACTATCGAACAATCTACCGCATCTACTCCGGTCGCGACGTGATTCTGACGCGAAATAAAGATATCATTTTATGCCCACGTAACGGTGCTTGTCCAGTTTGAGATAAACCTATCCTGAACGGCTGTGGAAGTTTGAAGTTTGAGCGAAAAATTCCAGTGTTTGTTCAAAATTAGAATGCGGCTCGCTCTTTATTGCCCGGAGTGACGTGCGCTCGTGACGCGGCGGCGCTACGTGACCGCGATAAAAGATTTTCATCTGCCATATTTACGTAGCCGAGTGGGCGGTTTTTATTTTTCGAGAGTCTCGAGCGGGCGAGCGCACTCTGGGCCGCTGGAGAGCGCGCAAAGTTTTCACACGGCTCGTTCGCGAAGGGAAAACAATTCAGCGGCGACTCCACCGGCGCTGACGGTGCAAGCCGGCTCGAGTGATACTGACCTCCCCGGAACTATCGATGCGTTCAAAATAAATGAAGACAGGCCGTTACTGCTCAATGAAATCACATTGTAAAAACAGAACTTACTGATAGTCACGTACAACGCTAATGTGAGGCAGGGTAATGTAATTTAAATGAAGGACTAATTCGCTCCCGTGTACCGTGACGCGCTCTCTCGGCGCATCGGCCCATCAACACGTAACGGTGTGGGTATTTTGCATACAAACCATTAAATTATTGCTCAAAACTTATTCTTTGTTGCGCCACAGAGGCTGTTATTACGGCTTAATTGTACGTCTGTATGCAAATAGAAAATTTTAATGGTAGCCGATGGGTCTCCATTCTCGGCGCCGTTTTTTACCGAGTATTACTGTCTCAATAATTTAAGTGGAATTATTTTTCATCATCATCATCATCATCAGCCTATCTCAGTCCACTGCTGGACGTAGGCCTCCCCGAATGAGCGCCATCGCACCCGTTTTTTATCCCGACATAATTATTAAAATATTGAGAAGGTTAATAACATTAACTAAATGTGAATGATGACGCGAATTGATGCAAAGGAATAAAGTCATTTTTCACGGGGCCCGCGCTGGCCAATGCCGAGCCGCTCATATTTGCATTGGCTATTAGCATACGACCAGATAATTATGACGGGCTGCAGTTGCACTGAACCCACATAATTACTGCCGGTCGTGCGATGACGAGGACTTATTAAGTCCTCATCAATACTACTTGCCAGAATGTGCTTTGCTCTTCCAAGTTTATTTGTGTATAAAAGATTTATTCGATTCTTGACGCTTCGCGGTTAATCTTTTTTTACATCTAACACAGATAAGTATCATTACTGTATATCAAAATATCTAGTATGTAGTAGCTTTTTAATATTTGTTACTTATAATGATAAATTTTACTATCTACACATTTTTTGTGCTGTGTCGTCTGATACAATGTATGTATATGTATTTAACCCCTGACTCTATATTGCATACTGGTTTAAGCTTGGAATTTTGTTTGTCTATGGCATTTACCTTTTAAAGGAATGTACAAACTTTATAGTAGATTCTCATTTGTTTTAAAGTTGTATTAAGATGAGTTTATGACATCAGGTTCTTAACCAGTGTGTGTATTTACCCAGCTTTTTGAAATGTTAAACAGCCTTGATTAAGACATACGGCAACTTTCAGTGCCTTATAATATCGCTTTGGAGAAACATTTTAACTGGCATCAAATAAACAAAATTGAATATACTGCGAGGAAATCAACTGAACAAAGGATAGACTATTTGTAAGTTGAAAAAAAAACAATAACTCAGTGTCAGGAAATTCGAATACTAAGACGTCAAAAGTGTGGTAGGTAGGGTGTAATGAATTTTATAATTAAATTAATCGCTGGAGCCTCAGGTTTAATGCAAATTTCTAATGCAATTGTGTACCGTCAGACCAGAACGGATCCAACATACACACACACACACATGAGCTAACCTCACTAAAATATTCATTACCTTGTTTTATATAGCGAATTACATTGTGCTCGGGGAACAATCAAAATGATAAATTAGATGTAAATTCTTTGTTCTGCGGTTTTTTTTATTCAATTGTTCTGTTTTTAACGGATGTGGCTGGTTACATAGCGCTCGATGCTCGATCATAGGTCTCGCTGATCCACTCTTGGAGTCTACGTTGAAGCGCTCTCATGTGAACCCCGATCGCTATCGCAATCTATATCACTCATTAAAATTGTCTATTTTTAATAATCTCAATGTTCTGTATACAGTTACGTATTTTAAAGTAGGAACACAAACTAGTGCTATTTGCTATTGAGGCTATTAAGAATGCCTTGCGATTTATAAGGCACCGCTGCTTAGTAGATATTACTTTAAAAAACAATTTATATACATAGCTTTAATGAAAATATACTGCTATGACAGTTCGTTTAGATTAGTAACTCTTTGCTTTCAGTGTTTTTTGGTTACGAGACACTAAGTTTCGACTTACTTAACCGTCATCCTGGGAAAAGAAAACGTATGCAAAATGTATATTACAGCATTACTGTAGCATAAAAAAAACAATTGCATCCGACAAAATTAATAACACACTAAGAGAACCGTCCCGGCTTCATTCCGTTTGACCGGCCGTCCGTGGCGTACGAACACGCTAATAACACTAGATATTTTCTCAAACGCGGGTGCAATTATGGCCGTTATCAATCAACAATACGGACTAATATCGCGTACACAATAATGAGCAACGATAGCACAATCTATTTCAGTAACTGTACCACTACGCTAATTGGTTGCGCAACTTTCCGCGAAACATCTCTGTTGCAGCAACAACACACGGCTACGTGCGCTGCATAGAAATTCACATTATAGAAACTCTTTGCATTCTTATACATATAACAAAAATAAATTTCGTCCGTACGTACACGCTCTAAGAATCATATTATTTAGGTGTATCGGCTTAAACGTTTTTGAGTTATCGTCGAAACGTTACGATAGCGAAATAAATTAAACGCCGCTTAAGAAAACGAGAATCGCATTAGAAAGTACCTACCTACCTCAAACAGTGGTTGAAATTAACTTATTTAATCTCAAACGTTACTCTAGAACACATCGAAGCTAATGATTAAGCTCTATTTGATTGCCGACCAGAATATGCAGATATAATCGAATGCTGATCGTTAATCGATTAATTAGACTAATCGATTAATTGCACGAGAAGTACTATAATTTATATATGACAATCAGAATAATAGTTTATTAATGTATATACCTATTACCTGTACGTCGGTTTCTTAAGTTGGTTCCCGTTGCTTAAAGCGCAATTTATTCATTTTATGAAATAAAATGTGTAGGTATATAATATTACATAATAATAATAACTTGTACTTGTTAATTGCATAATAAAAGAATTTGAAAAAATTAGGGGTTCGAACTCAAGAAATTACATCGAAACGATTTTTTGTGGAAATTTAGTGAACTCTTTGTCTATTTTAATCTGAGTAACAAAAAATGTTATTACTGAAGTACCGATATAATTGTCAGAGTTATTGTCTGTTAAATTACACTCACATTAAAAAATTCTTACGAGTACAACACTTTATAGGTAGATATTTATAAAATATAAAATTGCGAAGTTACGATCATTTGTTTAAAAATGTTAGTTAAAAAGCAATGTGGCAAGGCCGTTATACCTTCACTTGTAAAGGGTTCCGGCAGACAAGGTGCCTGCTGTGAACCCAACCGCGAATAATACATTCTAATAAACTTTAAAAAATATTGCTTCATAATCGACTCACAAAAAATACATATAATTATTGTATTTATGTATCTTTGTTGATATTTGGCACTCGCTGCTCTCTGCCTAACCCATCGTAATGAGACACACATTGGTCGTATGTACACACACATACGAACAGCACACAACAAGCTTCCTTCTATTTTTTATAAAGACACACACATATGTAAATATTAAGGTAATATAAACTAAACAAATTCACACACTACAACGTCAATAAAGAATTCCACTGCACCTACTATTTTTGTTTTAACTTCGTTGAAATATAAACGGGAAAGTCGTATACCGTATCAGATTGTCTGCTATTTAAATATCCCGTAAATAATGTACGTATGATAAATCAAAGTTACAAAGTAATCTTGTTGATGTACGAGCAAAAATATAATTTGTAGGTACTTGAGTGTAAAATCAATTATTCTTGACATAAAGGTTGAGTCCATTAAAAGCTTGATCAAACAATTTTGCATATTCAGACCGCATAAATTAAAAAATGTATTGAAGCTAGGTAATCTTTAATGCAAGTTAAATAAGATTCTATCGTGATATTTATGAAGAAATCTTATCATTTTTGCCTTAAAGATGGTACACCAAATTTATTAGAAATTCAAACATAAATTTGAATACTTTAAGTCATCAAAATTTACATGTAGTAGGTGTCTATATGTTATAAGCCTCTTGAAAGAACCCGTTACTCTATCGGTTTTGTACAGCTCATGACTAGTAGACCGAAAGAAATTCTCGAGTCTCTTTTCAATCTAATATTAGCCTTTTTACTGCGTAACTCTTTTAAAATACGAGGCAGCTGGTTATATATGTCTGTATCTAGTTCTCACCTGCGCGCTCAGTTTCGTTTGTAAACATAAATAGGGGTACAAGTAAGTAGTATAGAAAAGTCCTGCAGAGGTCTATCATTCCCAAGCCTTTGTCTTATTTAAAAAGCCTTTACGCTTAATTCGATTTTCTATATAGCTTTGATTTAATTTCCTTTTTAAATACCGTATAGGAAGGTAAGGATTGAACTAAGTCTGCAATCTCATTATAAATGAGTACAGATTTTCTGTTTTAGAGTGCAAAAGTACGTACCATCAGATAAACTGCGAGTCATTGATAAAGAAGATCTTTATATTACAATTGATGTTATCGCAAACCATTATCACAACGCAATAGATTACAGTTTTAATTTCTTCTGATTCCGTTTATTACATAGGTTGAACGGAGGCTCGAGGTCAGATCGCAACAATGGAATGGGCTACATCCGGTCGCGGTCGCATTATCATAATATTGCTTCCACCAAGGAACTGCCTGCTTCTATAACAACGTTTACGCCTATACCCACGATTTATGCGACCCATTTCAATGTCCACTGTATTCAATATTCACCTTTTACACTACGCAACTTGGTTTGTGTAAAGGAAAATAGAAATATATTGCGGTGTTATCGTTAATATTATATCGTTTGACATGGCAAAATGCAGTCAAAATTAATAAAATAATATGAGGATCTATTAACGCCTATATTAATAGCAGGATGCCTAAGAAGACAATTACCCTGTGAAAAGTTCAAAGGTATTGTGTATTAATTCACTTTTCATCGCCTGCCCTTATCGGCAGAACATAATGTAAGCCACGTCAAAAAAGGGATGGCAGTCTATGTTCTGACTTCTGACCATTTAACGGAAGGGTCTAAAAATACTCGATCTATTGCTAAGTTTCTTCACTGATCAATATATTCTAGAAGCTTTCGATATATCGCTAATGGACTTCACTGAATCGAAGATTTTTTAAGCTATCGGTAATGTTATTTACGGAACAGAACATTCTAGAACTTGTCGATCTATCGTTAATGTTATTCGCGGTACGAAATGTTCTAGAAGTTTTCAATCTACCGCTAATGTAATTCAAAAATATGCCCGTCCTTGCAACGAACATTCGTTCACTGTCGTGTATATTTATCACCGCGCAGACAGACCGGCACTTTGAAGTTAATTAAGTGCCGTTTACATAACACGTTTCAAATAAGGATTCGCTCAAGGAAACAAATATAAAGATGTAAAAGGAGTGAGGAATTTCAACGTGGACCCATCATCAATATATTTATGTATGCGTTAACCGTACTGATGCTTGCTTACTGGAATACTTACCAATGTATGTACATCATCATAAGCAGTCATGATTCACAATGATGTCAATATGCATGATGACAGTATAGAATCTAGATTGTTTATTTATTAAGATAACAAATATGATTAACGCGACGTTGCTGACCATCGAAATTAAGTTTAATGGAAAAATTGAGTTATTTGGTTCTTATCTGACTGGCCTAATGATCCAGTAGTTAGTGACAGTACTACTAAGCTGGATGTTGCGGCTTCTATTTTCACCCGGGACGAATTTTCGAAATGGAAATGTTCGATTTTGTTATAGGTAAGATTAAGTAATTTGTTTGTAAGAGTTGCATTGCATTCAATCCAATATCATAACAATATTATTTAACATTTTAAGGGCTATGTCTTCTCTACGCGAAGAACTCTAAAATGACTGCACTAAGCCCTCAAGATCTCGGACAAATAGATAAATGTCTATTTGTTTGATGGCTCAAACCCTTACAATCATAAATATTTATAAAATATTTTAAACATTAGCAGATGATTTAAACTAAATTATAAATGATACTTTATTAATATAACTACTACAGGAAGTTATATATGTAGTATGAGTAAATTTATGAAAAAGCAATATCTGAGCTTTCTCATTGAAACTTACAACCAATTATAATGGTTCCCAGACTCTACGCATTTCCGCGTGTGCCTAACAGTGTAATCGCACCTCGGCGGCATTAAGGTGTCTACAGACGACACATTGACACGTCTCATACAACTCCATAGTTTTTCCAACACAATTAACGCCGCCAATGCGTTATTCAATATAACTCTAAATACACCTGAGAACCTCCATTACCGAGATTAGTCGTGAGATCGAAACATGCAAATTCACGTTGAAAATTTCACAAAATATTGAATAAACATAATAGAGACGGCAACTCGATTCATGCTCGTCCACATTAGCACTCCGCTATACATAATGTAAATGGACTCCGTAATGAGAGACAATAAGCGACCGGCGGTTTTGTTCCCGTCCATTGTCAAAGCTTTAACAACTATGAGAGTTATAATTACATATTTATGTATAAAATAAAGCAGCCGCTTTGTGCCCGTAATACAATTACTGTTGAGTAATACGCGAACTCTAAGTAATACATTCGTCATAATAATGTATATGCTTGGTGCGGATTGCGAAAACTTTGCATCCAATTGTCGACAAAACAATGGTCGCATTAATATTAAAGGTCAGTCGAACAATATAACCGTATCTAAGTTTTAATTGTGTTCCTAAGTTTTGCGTTTACTTGACCTAATATATCGCTCTTACAACACTATTATATGTGAACATATTCATTTCCAAGTGTACCCTCGGAGGGAGTTACATACCTACATATATGTATTATGTATATTGTATATACATATCTCTCAATCCTCAGTTAGTTGTACGTACCTACATGTGTAAAATATGTTTATTCTAGTGAAAATTCTAGTACCAGTTACAGAAAAAAATACATTATAAACAACGAGCATTTTATCACTTTTTGCACAATAATAGTTAATATGAGATTCTCAACGTCATCAATGCAATTGTGTACCCCAACTAGACGTTGCGAAATTGTATTAAAATAGGAATTTACTTTATAAATGTACGTCCGTACATTTGATGTAAAACAAACATGTTTCATTACGAAAACTGTTACCCAAGTTATTGTAATGTTCAAAAGACTACATTTTTTAATTGTAACAAGCGTCGTTTCGTAAGGTTCGAATTTCGAAAATTGTCGTAAAAATTAAATAGAAATCCACTTAAAGCGTTAGTTAATTATTGCGAACAATAGAAGTGTAATTAGGCAATGAGAACGCTTCAGCCAAAGCTGTACGAGGTTCACATGTAACAATGAAAAGCTCGAACACCTGAGAAGCTTAGAAGTTCAGAATTAGATACCGATCTTGGATAATGGGTGTAAATATCAGAATCATTGTTTATTTTTGATACGCATCTAATTTCAAATCCTACGTACATATTAAAGTGTACTTTAACTGTTTTAATTGTGTGTTATGTCATTTGGAATAGAGATATTTCCTTTAAGCAAAATTATATCTACGCGGAAATACATTTTACATTTTAAGTACGGAATGAAATCAAAAGTGAATTATAATCAGATTATATGGCAAAAGTATTTTGCGTTTTTGTAATTGTCTGTACTTTTTTTTTTACTTTACGTTGAAATCTTACAAAACTGTAATATTAATGTGTTGTACAAAACAATTCACCTAACTGAATAGACGTTACGTTAGTAGCACCTCCACCGATATCAGCAGTTAGTAAGAAGCATTATGGTTACAGAAACCACAATTAAAAACCACAGGAACCTTGTGACACTGATATATAAAGTTTTGCCACCACCCCAGTGCGTTTGTCACGTTTATCCGACAAGATCTCACCTTCTCCTTATAATTGACAATGCCATTTCGAAACGCTAATCTAGCAAAATGTATTATTAATCGATAGCAGTTATCAAAATCACAAATCGATTTGTCGATGAGACAACAGTTTCTGGTTTTAATTAGGACGGCCATCTTGGCAACCATTTTATAAAGCAACATTCATAGAATATAAATTATTTTGTTTAAAGAAAATAACATTCAAAATTAGAACGACGAGGGTTAATATACAACTAGAGTATTTATTTATTCACAATAATATGCGTTATAAGTAAATTGAGCACTACACTTGCACTTTTCGTTCTCATCTTAAGAATGTTATACC
>DWME01004674.1:0-15978 GCA_018244795.1 Parelbella ahira ahira | reverse complement strand
CTCGTGGTATTAAGCGTGTTCAGCATTTCTCCATGTAAGGCGCGCGCTCATATTACTGTAGCCAGCGCGCCGCTACAACATTGACTGTGTTATCATTGACATTGACTATGTTATCATTGACATTGATTGTCTTATCATTGACATTGACTATGTTATCGAATTGGGACATCTGTAATGATAAATATAGTCTAAATTGTAGTTAATAAATAATTAAAAAACATTTTTTATATATTGGTACGTTTGTATAGTCTTATATTATACATATATTCTACAAACATTACTAAGAATAGTTATAGATTTCTCAAACCAAACATTACACGGAAATATTAATGTTATAACGGTAATATAGAGATAGTAAACATACAAATATAAAAATTGTGCTACAGGTAATTTAACGTAACGTAACACATAAATCATGTAACCCATATAAGGAAGACATTGTACCGTAGCGTAGTCCACAAAAGGAAATGATTTATGGATCGAAACACTTAAACGGATTGTATTGTAAAATTTTTATATTATTATTTATGCTTATAAATATAAAAGTGTATTAGAAAATCTTAACAGACCATGTATTATAGTTATTCTATATTTAAATGACTCATTCATCATTTGCTCATCATCTTGCTCGTCATGTTTAATATTCCAGCGTCAATACCCCTTTAACATTGCGCCTTGAATGCGCATTTATTAGTACAATGGTTAAAAATTAAAGGCTTACTTCGAAAAATATTAAAATGCAACGAAAAATACATTTCCATTGAACAGGAACATTTTCGCAGCAGAACGGGCGACGCTCCGCGCTCTCCAATTGGAAAATTCGCTATCAAGCAAAGTGACACAGTTTACTTCCTTCAAGTTTTATTCGGGGATGGAAAAACGATAACATGTTTAAGTTTAAAACGCTATTCACATTTGTGATAAGTATCATTGCACTGATACACGTGTGTAGTTAATGATACAGTTTACGTAATTTATATAATTTTACAAGTGGTAGATACTATCGTATTTTATAATGTTTCTTTACATCTTAAATTTAACAAATATAGACGTATACAATATTTATTATTTACGTAAGAATATATTTTTAAATAACGTTTACGCCAATTACTGTTGTAACTGGAATGAATTAACTAATTAGCATGAATTAGTAATTTATTAATCAATCAATTAATCGGTCCAAGTCTAGGAGCCGGAAAACAATACAACATGTGAGCTACCCTAACACAAATATGTGTATATTATCTTACGGGAAGCTTAATAACTAAAAGGAACCTAGAAACGAATAATAGAAAAGTTTTCATAAAAAGAAGAGTAACTATTATAATTAAAAATATTTATAAAATATTAAATAGGATGTGACTAAATTGTGTCAATACCGATTGAATAATATTTCTGAATAAAAAATTAGATAATTTAGACTCTAGCAATCTGTATTACGTGTTTAGTCAGTTGAGATCTTAGAAGGAGTCTTTTGTAACCTTAAACATTCACATGCTTTTTTTCCAGCCAGTTGTAGCCCCCGTCCTCCAAACGCCACTTATTCGAATCATGTACATCTGTTGTAAAACTTTTAATGGCGTCCGCGGCTAATGTGTTCCATTGTTGTCACAATTTCCCGCGCTTTAATTGCTTTCGTGAACAATTTCAAGCCTGTGCGTTGTGGGCGGGATTATATTATTTAGTTTATGCCACCGTAACCATTTCCCTACCTCTAACGTAGATTTCTTCTATTTATCAGGTAAAACGCATTTCCTAATGTAATTATGTATCTATGTATTTATAAATTTACTTATGTTAAAAAAACAAAAACTTGTTGGTTACAATATTTGGTTACAATAGAGTTACTAAAATAGTGTCTGAAAAGAATGCCTTGTAAAACACCATAGAGAAATTTCCCGAAACTTAAAATATGAGTAATGAATAGTATAATATGAGTATGGCTCCCCTTCTTAAAACTCGGTGTTTCGGTCTAATAATATAGTTGCCAATGTGATAATAAACGACGACCTTATAAGGCCATAAGCGTTGCAGTGCGTTTATGATCAATCTTTATATTTACTACCTTAAATATTATTTGTCACTCTATTTTGGAACACCCGTAATACACTTTCAATTACTCCATAAGGTAGTAGTTTAAATTCATCATCATCATCAGGCCGCGAGCATTCAGTACCATATCTCTATCCTTACAGACCTGACGATCTTCTTCCACATTCATCTTTGTTTTCTTACAGAAATTATATCTATATCTTTTCTATGATTACTCTATCATTCACACGTGGGACGTTTGGGAGACTTAACCAGCCAGTGTCTGTTACAATGTGATATAAACAAATATCTACGACACGTAAATTTAAGTAAAACACTTACCCGCTTCACTTTGTCACGTGACAAAGTTAAAAGCTGCGGTTTGCGGTCGTGGCCTTTTGTTAGTTTACGTCAACGTCACCTAAAAGCCTTATTAAGATGCCTGTATAGTATATGTAACGTCACTGAGTGGGCCGCAAATATTTTGTTACATACTGTTAAACTGAACAAGAGCTTCTTGACCGAGTTTTGTTTTTAACACCGATACGTTATTGTAATAAGTTTGATGGTCAAGTGGTTACAAGCACGATTGCTGAGCGGGAGGTTCTGTGGTTCATTCACGAGTTAGTTTTTGTAACTTAGAAATTTCTAGTAGAAACTTGAACAGTGGCTCGAAGTCTGAATCTATGCCCGATATACACCAATAGACTCAGCATCCATTCCATGGAATGTAAATGTAACTGGTAAAAAGTGGGAGAGTACTACGTTCTATATAGGTAAACAGAGACCAAGGATTTCCAACTCCTAAGATCTTGACAAACTTCTTTGCGCCTCAACACTCATTAAAGTCTCTATTAAGCCACTTTTGACCCGACCTCCTTTTGTTAAGTAGGTACATCTTTATTATTTAAAATATTTAACGTATGTAGTATGACTTCTGAAGCTTAAATGTAAACTGGTAGACAAAAAGTTTTTGGTTAAATCATCTCCCATTGTTGCATGTTTCTGTTACCGATTGATATAGATAGGAATGTAAGGTACGATATTTCCGTAGTCCTCATTACCAACAATACACCTCTTATTATTATTATATCAGTTTCGAAGTGAGCAGAGAGCACCAAGTCCCAAAGGATCGTTACAATATTTATTTATTTATTTATTTACTACATAAGGTAAGACTAGCATTACAGGCCAAGCCTAATCCGCTAACCTAGTTCCTTCATTACAATATATTATTATTATCTATGTATTACACACTACAACATGTCGTGTTCCTTCCACAAAAAATGGGAATGGGACCTTACTGCTTCCACACAAATCCAGTAATTGTATGTATGTACATATGTATGGACTATGTGGTATGATAAATTTATGTGGAACTCCGAATCTTTCCCATTCAAGTCATTTGGACGCGCCGTTACGTCATCAACAGATAATATGACAAGACCACTTATAAAACTTTAAGTCTCAAAAGTGGACTATATCTGTGAATAATGAGTGCTTTTCCCGCCTTTTACTGCACTTGCGAAGTAATAATGGCACTTGATGAAGTTTCGCCTGTAAAAACAACGTGGTCGACCCTCTTCTGGATGAATTAGAGGCAAATGTCGTCACATAACTTACTATTCGCATTGTACACTACTCGTAAACATATAGCGCACGGAGAATTGTGTAACTTATAAGAATAAATAAATAAGATTCATCGAGTGGTAAAATAATGTCATATCATAACTGTCAATATAATGCATCACCGTACAATATAGTAGGGTACTCTCCGGTACGATACAGAATGGTAGCATACAATACGATATGTTCCGATACGACACCGTACGATATAATACGACACGATATAATACAATATGATACGATGCGATATGGCACTATACGGTACGACTAGACACGACATGACACGCGACGAAGGAGCTCAACCCATCCGATGCGACTCGAAGCAACTTGTCGTGTCACGACACGGCACTGTACGAGTGTTGTATTCTCTAAGATCCAACTAATATTGGAATTTATTACTCTAGAATTTCTAATAGTATCCCGAGTCTGGATTTGCACTCGGCATATAACAATAGGCTCACCGCCTACTTCATGGTGGGACGTAACATTTAACCGTGCGTTTGCGCTACACTCCTCTACCTACCCCATCGGGGAATTCTAATATACAGATAAAAACTCAATGTAATTTCATCCAACAATGTTCACAAGAAACTTTTGGAGTTAACAAACATTGTGATGGTACACGGAAGCCGCGCCCTAATTGAGAGACTACAATATTTGCGCGCTACACCTACACAAACGTTTTGAAATTAATTGATTACCCCTCTTTGTTAGCTATTCCCTTGTTACGGTGTATTGATCGGGATACGGGAACTTGGCGAGTGTTGTGTACATGTATCTACTTCAATTCAATTCCCAGTTCGTCCACCTCGGGTGAGACGGGCGCTGTGCTCGTGAATTGTAGAGAACGAAAATTGCATCCGGCCTGATACTGCCAGCTCTCTCGTAAAAAACCCGAAATCGTTCTTCGTTCTACCAAAGGGAATAGCAAGAGCCAGAATCAGCATAAATAGATGAAGTATTTAACTGCGTCAATACAAAGTTATAGTGACTGTTGTTAATAAGAATCATCCGTCTCTGATCTTCTGAAGAATCAAAACACTATAGTATCGATTGCGCCTGTGGTAGCGTCCTCGACAAACAGACTACTGCATTTGCCATTGTTTCCGATATCGAACTGTTGTAAGCAATATGAGTTGAGCAATATAAGCTTTTTACTAATAATAACAATAATTATAATCGTGATTCAAGAGTAACTCTTTAGCCAATTTAACAATTATCCAAAAAATAAAAGTCATGGTCTATGGTTCCATAGCCTATAGCCCTATAACGAAAGTCTATGGAATGATAAAAGGGTCGATAGAGAGAAAAAATAAAATGGCTATGAGTTATTTCCAAAAATTCATTCTCCAAGAATGTTAGAAAGCAATTATAAGTATCTGGGTAATTGTACCTTATATTAATTATGATGATGCTACTAAGAATTTCACGACATATATTTGTATAATATATTGTACTCGTATCTGAAGGATAGGATCAGAAACCGACTGAACTGTCCGACAGAGAACCATAATCACCGACAAAGCTCAAAGGATTAACTCGCTGAAGTGGCCGGGCATATCTGCCGAAGAACCAACAACCGGTGGAGTAGGCGAGTTGTGGAGTGGAGACCGTGGCTCGGCAAACGTAGTGTAGGACGATCTCCGACCCGGTAGGATGACGATCTGCGAAAGGCTGCAGGCAGATGCTGGATGCGACAAGCCGAGGACAGGACGGGATGGCGTTCATTGGGAGAGGCCTATGTCTAGCAGTGAATTGAGATAGGCTGATGATGATAATGATGATTCGTGCAACTAAATGATCGATAATTGAAAAACGAGAACTAATTGAAATGAGGTAAAAATTAGAATGTCAACGAGTTCAACTCCGTCCTAAGAACAAGCTAACAAGAATTAGTTACACTTGTATAGCGGACTAGATAAATACTATTTGTCGGGAAGAAATAATGTTATCGGGACTATATATGCCATATATACTTATAACGAATAACATTATATTAATGTTAAAAATTTTTAACGAATTAGCATTTTGTTAATGTTTTTTGAAGATTTGAATTATTGTTGTTATTAATAATGAATTATAATATCTAATCTTACAGTTTAACAAGTAACAAATAAAATGCATGTACCCATGTGTAACTCACATTTGATCCGATACCCTCAATTTATCTATTTGGATATGGAACATTTATTCATTTACACCCAGTCTGTGTTCACGGCTTCAAAGAAATTTAAATTTATAATTCGACAACTTCTCCGAATGCTCACAGCCCTCGTGAGCAGTGAAACGGCAGAGTGAAAACATAATATTCAAAACATGTACCGTTAAAGTTTTCAGACCGTCTGCATATTATAACAAAATTTACACACACAATTTCTAGTAGTAGCTCGGAGTCTAGCTATGTGCCTGGCGTATGGCTACATTCTCACCCCCTATTCCACGGTGCGACGTATAACATGACTGGTGAATCGTGGGAGAGTACTACACTCCCTTTGTAGAAAATAGAGGCGTGATGTTGTGTTATGTTGCGTTACCTAAACTAAGTAGCTATAGACATAAATAATAATATATTAAAACGCATTGCTTGCCGTTTGTACATCACAGTATATGACTGTTTTCAGAATAATCAATTCCACAAAAGTAGTCGTCTAAAAGTGTAATGGGTTATTTAAAATTCCACATATATTTCAAGTCTATAAGTAGATGAACAGGATAACATCTTTTTTGGTCTTGTTTCTTTCTCTGGTTCCACCCCAGGCATGAAGATAATAGTCTTTAGCAACGCAATGCTGACGAGAACAAAGAAACATCTAAAACACATAACTAGGTCATAGGAAAAAATGCTAAAAATTGTTAATAGGTACTTATTGGACAAATATGCTTCACCATAGACCACACTTTTGCATTCTATCAGACAAGACTAGCCAGATGCTAACCTATACCAAATAAAAAATTTACGTCTGGCGATCTCCAACTGTCAGCGCGTAATTTATGGGCCAGCAGTCTCCAGAACAAGCTGTATAAAAAGGTCTACAAAACAATGTTGAATATAATATGAGCTGTGATTATTGCTATGAAACAAATGTCAACATGCCAACACAAGACAATTACAAGGGACATATCTTCTGTACAGAAATGTATCAGCGCGTATTAGGCGGGCATTTTTATGTGACAAATATTATCATAAAATTGGGCTTAATTATTAGATTCTTGGCATATCCTAAATAATTAATATTTTCAATTACGACTATTTTATATATCTAATACCTTTCCTATATTACGCATAACGCATGTATTTTCCCAAAGGGGTTAGCATAAGAATATAGCACTTCCACGTTTCAGTTTTTATAGGTCCTACGTTATAGGAAACCTTTTGCCAATAAATAAACGATCCTAGTTGATTGAGATTGATGATTAAGACTAATTTCATTAACTGCCATTGTTCTCCTTCGTGAAACAAAATATAGTGTAGTAATTATGTACACGCTTAGTCAATTACCGATTTATCTTCCCCATATTGCTTCCGATCTTCTGTCACAGTAAAAAGTCTTACTTTATAAGCGACTACCGATTACGGCGATTAAATAGATTTTTTTAAATAAAACTGGCTCTGTTTCAGGTTAAAAAATTCATTTTTGTATAAATCTAATGACATAATTTTCGTTTAGTTGACCACTTCTCGATATTCCCTATATAGTCAAATTAGATCATTAACAACTCAAACTATGTATATGTACCTATATGTTCATTTATATATGTACCTACATGTCCAATTTAAATACAGGAAACGCTCAAAGACACGGTTGCAAGTGAAATAAAAACATACCTCTGCTTAGAAGGCCACTTGGAAGGCAGCTCTGATTGATGACTTCGGGTTTTTCGTCGACATTATCTTCGTCACAACATAGGGGTGATAAATCGAATGGTCTGTAATAAAAACAAATTGTTGAATCTGATAACTCAATCATTTATTTGTTCTCCCAAATTGCTTCTATTTGAGAGGATGGATTATTCCCTTGGTATTATTGGTTCATTCACGAACCCTTTTGAAAAGCTCAAATTGAATTCGCTTCGTATGATTACATTATAGGATATAGGAGTGATAGGAGAGATAGGATGTGAAAGAGCAGATAGGATCTAACTTAGAAGAGGCACGTGAGAGGAATAGTAAAACATATTATACTACAATAATACACTTCTGAAAAACATCTTTTCATAAGAAAATATTCACGACTCATTTTAACAAAGGAGTCTAAGAGTCGAGCTCCACCTTAACAGCCCAAACCAACATCACCTGCGCGTTGCACACCCTGCTATACCACAGGCTAGACTTTGGCCACCAGCTGAACAAGTACAGCGAAGCTTAGCTAGGCATAACTGAACGCCATGGCCCACAATGGCGCCTTGGTCTATTGACATGATGCTTTTATTAAAAATTCCCACCGAACTTGTTCTTATGTTTAGAGACCAAATTGCATGCAACTATTTTGCAGAAATGCTTAGCTGCTACGAATGGTTTGGAAATCATGACTCACTTAGTTCTGTTAGACGGTTTTTTTGTTACAAGAGCATACGCCCTTATTTCTGTACACCCACAAATCCGTATAGTACTTAAGGACTAAAGGTATCCCTTTATAGAGTTCGGCGGACGCATATCCAACTTCCCATAAACCTTTCGGCGACCACCCTTCCATTGCCTCTTAACCGTCATTTAGATAACAGTTTTTGAAAAAAACACACCGCTTTATGCTGCCTATCAACGATTCCAATTTTTATTTACGGGGTATGAACTGCTATGGAGAAATAAAGCGTTACCTTATGTCTGTCATTTTATGTAATTCTATAATAGTTAATTATTTCCTTATGCCTATGCCATTTGCCTTATGCAAAATATTACAATTTTTTTGGGTGTCTCCACACACGATCACCTGATCCCAAAGTACTTATATAAATAGATATAAAACCACAGAAATAGTTATTTTTCTATGAATTATTTTATGTAAATATATTCACAATAAATAAATAATTTTGGAATTTTCTTTTTTTAATGCCTTAGATAATAAACAAAGATAGGTTTACTTACGTCCAAATCTATAAAAACGGATCAAAATGTATCGTACCTACTAAATCCCTTCCTTTGCAAGAATCGTAAAATAAATTTACTTTCTTACATTCTACTATTCAAATGTGCAACTATTATTCAAAAGTAACGTACTTCTTCGACCTTATTTTATGAAAATAAACTTGAAATATACGAGTATAGGAAACAATAGGTATTGGCAAAAACTAAATAAGAACGACGAATTAATCTCAAGGGGATTCGCGATGTAAGTACTGAGGTTGGCCTCATTCTAAGCTGAAAATATTTCTAAGAAAGAGATAGCTAGCATTAAACTAATCTATATGGACCCATTATAACTAACAAAAGTAATAAACATGGCATGTTCGACTTTTTGATGTAAATGAATAATACGTCATTGTTAATATGTAGGTACAACATAACCCGTGAAACGAGGGAGTTCTACGTTTCCCTGTTCACAGGTTCGGCCAATACAGGCGTGATGGATATTACGTTAAACCTTTTGGGCTTAGTGTCAATCATTTGTATAAGTCTTGGAGCATATTCCTAAACAGCTACTCACGAACCAGAATATATTAAAAACTACCGATATCTTGATGACAGTAGTCATTCAACTATTAAAGACCAGACGCTTAGCGGTGATCACGCTGTTATCTGGCATACTGATGTACCCACGTTAGAACAGTCTCGATAAATCAATACTCGTATTTACAGCATAAAAAACATTTACAGTTGCAACAACCCCAGACGACAATTTTGCAAAAAATGGCAACACCAATACAATGATCGCGAAACTAAACCCGCCTTGATTTGTTTGGCTTAAAGCAATGTGCAAAGAACGTCGCAATACAATTGGAGGAGGCTGAGACAGTAATGGCGACACTGACAAATTGTTGCTGGCGCTCGGCGCACCGCATGTGACTGCATGGCGAGATTACGTAATACCCACTGCCTATATAAATCTCTTTAAAATGCGGTACTCTATTATTACACCTATAGAGTAAAAATAACCCAAGTTCAGCAATATAAGTTAGAATGCTTCAGTATGTATGATTTTTTTTACTTCGCTGCGTAAATTTAATTTTTGAACTATTTCATGTCGAAGTACAAATTATTACCTATATGACTAGTCCTTGCCTCTGCGAGGGCATATGTCTATAAGGCATTATTCCAGATGTCACTAGAATAATACAATAGCAATATTTAGCAATAATGTGCACCATAATGACTTTTTAATTAGTGATCAAACAGTAACGTTCTATGGTTGTTAGAGGTAACTAAATAATATCTGAGAGTACAAGGAACTTATAAACCGCATAGCTATATAATTTTTTATATACTTGCAGAATTCTCAGACCTCCATTACATTTACACTATAATTGAGCTGAAGCAATTCGTACGCACATTTTCACCCTATTTCCATTACAAATGGACACAGGCAGCCTGATTACGGCTGAAAGCAGAGCAACTGCTTATTAATCTCCTACAACCGAACAATCGCCGCATAAATAAGGGACTTTGGGACGTAACCACTAAGTTGTTTGTAACACGTTAGAAATTATTCCTGATTATGGGATTACAGAATCATATCGTACCGACTAGATTATTGAAAGATGTCAAACTAGTACAAGCTACTACAGTCTTGTACCAATTTAAGACCCGTGTCCACCAGTGGTAAGATAAAAGGGGCGATGGTTATGTACTGAAAATTTTTAAAAAGTTTACATTTTGTCTCCACGTGTTGATACAGAGATATTTCTTACACACACGGCCACGCCAAATAAGGCTACACTTTTCTGTGTGATGGTTCTTAACAAAATATTACACCCTACTCTGAACATTAAAATACAAGCCCAAATCCAAGATATACCCATGTGGGCGTTATAAACACACAAAGCCAAGTACATAAACACTCAAACTCATATCCCATATCCTGAATACGTTTCTTTTGGTGGCGGCTGTGCAGATGTTTGCTCAACAAAGAATCGACGCGAAATGGCCTGTCAAAAGCAGAGCCAAAAATTCATTTGACCCTAAAATTTTCCATTGCAATTCATTCACAATTACTCGTACAATACTAAGAGGTTATTGTCGTTTCTGAGTAAAAAAACAATTAAATGTATATCTATTTTGAAAAATCCGATTTATTGTTTTTTGTTCCAGTTTATACTTACGCAAATTGTTCCCATTTGTTCCATAAACATCGACAGCTATTTAGGATGTGGCTGTTTATTGGCCTGGTGCAAAACAAATCAAACACGCGTAGAGAACATTTGTCAGTTCGCATGACGAATAGATACTATTTCGAGAAACAAGGGAACGGTTTGTGTAAGAATTACATTACAGGCACTTCCCCCACCTTCGGCTCCGATGGGTCTACACGTTTATCTCTGTCGTGGTAGGATATTGTCTATAAACCACGTTACGTACCGCGGTAGGGAAACAAACTTTTTTTCTATACAAAGTAATAAACAGCAAGCATTCTATGGATATAAGTATGCTCATAAATATCAACTCGGAGACTATAAAATTTGTTATTACTCGCCCGAAGCTTAAACTATGACATATTTCTATTGAAATAGATCCTAATCAATATTAAATGCACTCATGCTCATTCTCATGTTCAAGGTCGCCTGCAGATGTCCATAGACGTGACCAGCCGCTTGCGACTGCTATCTGCTTGCTGTATGTAAATGTATATTGCATGTCTCTTCAAAAAAAGACATCACCATAATCATTAAGAAATGCGTTGTTATCAGTAAGTTAGATGGAAATTCCAATAGGTACTACCATATAATTTGTAATTATGGAATATGCATCAACACTAAACCGCAGGACCAGCATTATTTCGATTAGTAACTACGTGGTAAAGTCCAATTATTATACACACAGGTTTCTAACGCGCACGTCCAAATTATGGAATTGACTTCCATTTGAAATAATGTCACGGAACTACGATAAGAGGTTTCGAGGTATCTATAACCCTAATATACTCTCTCTCTTAATATCTCAGTGTATAGATAATTTGAACAGAAACGGTGACACTATGCTCCCCTGATGGACACCGGCAGTGAGATGGTAATTGTTGAACACATCGTACATCTGTACTGAAGTTAGATACCTTTTCATATAATTGTCTAAGGAGGTGCACTTGACTCATCAAAGTGCTCCAAAGAACTGGACTAGTTGAGGAAACCTAAGGAGGAGACTTCGCAGAGAAAAACTTTAGGTACCTTTTATTCCTTCAATAGGAAAAAATATAAGAACATTTATATAAATACAAAGTGATCGTTGATAAGTACTATAAACGGATCTGAAACCAGAACAAGCAAAGACATATCCGACACTTCCGCGCACGTTGTGCTATCAATCATCAACCTTTTCAGGCAACGTTATATATATATATTAGAAAAGTGGACAGTAGAAATATTGGGAAGACTTCCAAGAATAAAAGTATACTCATTTACATTATTGGACGATTTGTATTTTTAACGAACACAAGGCGCCATTCAATCAGCAGAATAATTTCCTTACACTCGGTTAAACTTATTGGCTCAAAATGCCTTGAAACTGATCAATCAATAGTAATCGTCAAACAATGTTAAAGGCAAATATAAATGTACCGTATCTTGCCAAACGCTGACCACTTTTAATGCAGCATTTTATTTTCTATTGCTACAAACAGAAAAAGAGATAATAAAAGAACGTAAAATAAATTTCTGAGACTTCTCAGGTAATATTCGCACCCATTCACTCGTAAATTATGCACTATTATATATTTGACATACCTCTACTTACACAGATATCTGGAGCATCCATCGGACACGCGTGTTTCATTTTACCAATATATATACTCGTATAATTCCTATATTCAATAATTCCCTATTTGGATCCAATCCGGACTTATGAATATGACAACGTGTACTTGTAACATTTGTTGTGTATCGTGTGTGTTCGACTTCATTAAATATATACGGATCGCTTCACAATCGAGTGGATACGTCGAATCTCGTAATAACATCGTTATTAACGTTATAATTTGAAAATACATCTATACTATATGTATATCTATAGATTTTCTCTTTGCGTTTATTTTTTGAAGTTATATTTCTTTTGGCGCGTTAGGGAAAAATGATGGGAGTAAATTTTTACGATGGGCTCGCACACCGTCACGAAAAACCGACACCATGAAATTAGCTTGTCAACATTTTAGTTTGGTATCAGTTCAAATAAAATATATATAAATATACACAAATATTTTTCCAATTAATATATCATGGTGACTGCTATTTATTAACAATTTATTGATTTAAAGATAATTTACTGTGATTATAAGTGATAAAAGTGGTTTTCACATATTACTGTGTACGTTTGTAGAATTTGAAGTTAGTCGACGGTACTTATGTATTTTTATTTGTTGAATTTTATGACTATTATTCATTTTATGAATAAGTGACTAGACCGCAGTCGCTGGCAGTGAGCAACTGAATGATGGAACTCAGTGGCGTGCTATTGGAGAGGCCTATGTCCATCATTGGACGGAAACGGACTGGGGATGAAGATAATATTTGTATGAATATCCTTCTATAAATAAATAACGGGTTGATCGAATCTGATTAAAAATAGTATACAGAAAGAATATATATGTATGATTGCGCAAATCATAGATTTCACATTATATCGGTTAACATATATGTATGTACACTGTACATACAACAATTTTAAATACGTGTAATTGTCTAACACTTCTTTGATTTAGAAAAATCCGTATTAGCTACGTCGCTATCTAATTGTACTTAAACTGTACATTCCCAAAATGCGTATGTCGGGTTTCTACAAGAACGTTATTTACAATGCCTGTCACACCGCATCAGCTCAACCGCCTTTCACAGACAGACCGGGGCGCGTAGGGCCGGTAAATTTCCGACCCGAAAGTTAAACGTGATCCTTGGGCTTATGAACGTTTCACAAGAAAACATACATAGTTATATAACAAGAAGCACTTGATAAGAAAATAGAGAACTTTTAATTAGAAAAGAAGATTTTTGCTTATTATACAAGATTACATAAATACGATTTTACTTTATTTATATCTATATGACCACTATTACTGCAAATTCACAGGACAAAGTTATGTATCCATTATAAATAGGGATGCGAACCGGCCAATACAATAAGTTGCAGAATGCCATCTTACCAACACACCAAATTCCAAGGTAACTTCATAAACGCACATAATTTTTTAAACAAAAATATGTGTCAGGACTGAAGCCCGGGAGCCCTGGGAATGGAAGGATGAATTCTAAGGCAACCAGAGCTCACATATATTTATATAATATTTCTACAACATGCCGCGCTGAAGTTTGGTATTTAGAAGTTTAAACTTTCCTACCAAGTCTTCAGGGTCTAACTCCTTAGATGCTTAAGACAGTAAGTTCGAACATTTTAAGTTCTTGTTCTAGTGCCTTGTTAAGTTTTATCCTTCCAAATCACTTTAAATTATGCATTGTGAAAAAACTCATAATATGTACTAAAATTCATTACAGACGTTCATAAACTAAAAAATGTAACTTGAAATTCCCGGTAGCGACACTGAGCCTGAATATGTGTCCTGTGTACCAATAGACTCGCCCCCTATTCCAATAGACATATCACTTAACTAAAAATAATTGACAAAACTTAAAAAAAGCAAGGTGAACTATTACCTACCTTTACTCTACCTATAAGTTACTTCCTTTTTATTACATAAGTTTTGTAATTAAAAGCGAAATACCTTACAAACGTGACGTTGATTTTTCTCGCGGGGGCTGTCTTCAATCGCCCTCCTCCGACCTCGAAGTTAACGTTTGCTCGTAAATCAGTCGTCCTCACTGCCCTTAATATTCACCTCTCGACCATATAAATACCTCTACGGCAACCCTGCCCCAGTAATGCGCTTTTCACTTTAATGGAACACGTATTTTTAAATTTATATTTAATTGAATATGAGTTAATAAAAGTCTTAGCTCTATTTTAAGTGACATTTTCATTTGAGTAATCCTTGTGTGAATGTCGTCATAATCTTTATATTCGCTCGCAACAATGCCTCAGGTGAAAAGTAGTTCGCTTACACGTTCAAAATAAAAACTATGATATGATAATGACAGTACGCGGAAATTAGAATACCATTAACATAGAATATATAACGAGTCATTGATTAATTATTGATTACAAAATGTCAAGTACTTTATAAAGAATAAAATTGCTGCAATATTTAAATACTATAAACTGTCATATAATTTATATGGATCAATCATACACAATTTTATGACTATTTTAGAAAAAAAAAATTAGATCTAACCTTTACTATTGTCCTGATGAACCAAACTAATCATAGGCTGAGTACATTTAAGTGGGTACGACCCTCAGCAATACAAAGAACTATCTTGTTGACCAATTTGAATATTGTATTAGATATACTTTAATGATGGTCACATGATTAACTTAATTTACTTTAATGATTGACTAATCACTTAACATGACTGACTTAATTAACTTTAATGATCAACTGATATGAAACCAAACATATTCAATTAAATCCAACCAATAAACGCTAAATTATGTTCCATAGAAATAAAAATCGCTAACACAGCCTTTGTAAGTATAAAACGCGTAATAAATAAAAAAATTCTCTCCCGGCCGGCAATAGCCCCGGGTCGCGCCACCGTGCTCCCAGCGAGTTCATAAATCAAACTAATTTCCGCTCCAACAAAATAAACACTGTCTCACTAACGACACAGAGATCATTTCGCTCAACTTGATACACCTTAACGAGTTGTTATATTTACGCAAAAATTCATCCATTTATAATCATTATTATGATTATTCTTACTAATAATCTTCGCGTTTATTTATGTCTTCCATGTCTTATTTTCAATGCGAACTTTACAAATACATTAATTATTAAACGGTATAAATCAAAACACAGTTTATTTAAACTTTACGCTAATTAGGAATTACTAATATATATGTATATATATATAGGCATTATATGTTTACACTTTTACATATTCGTTATGATCTTATGAACATGCAAAACACTTTCATTTAATTAATAATTAATTCATAATATGATATGCCGCTGGAGCAGACGAGTCCTAGAGTGGAGAACGCGTCTCGGTAAGTGTAGCGTAGGACGACCTCCGACCCGCTGGTCCGATGACATTCGGAGGATCGCCGGTAGGCATTGGATGAGGAAGGCG
>DWME01004673.1:0-15984 GCA_018244795.1 Parelbella ahira ahira | reverse complement strand
CACCGGGAACAGATCCAGACTCCGAGTCACAAACTTAACTATATGAAAGTGTTTTAATATGTTTCGTTGGTACATGCGCTTAGAAGTCTCACCCGCATGGGGCATACAAACAACAGCAGATATACGAACAAGTCATAACATATCTTTCAAATGTAATACTCACAAAACGTATTCCTGTGCTATATAGTTTTATAATAAAACATCTTTTATTTAAAAAAATATTTAAATTACAATGTTTAACATTTTTATACAATAAAAATAAAATGATATACAATATATGTACAGCGCAATATTACATTTTTATACACTAAACAATATTTATACACTGTTATATAAACAAACTGTTTAACGATACTGGCGGCTACATAGAAATATCATTCATTCTAAACATTAAGTGGATGTGATTCTCCATCTTTTTTATACAGATACCAAATGAGACTGTACAAAAAATGTGTAACTCGATGACTAAAAAATCGAAGTTACTCTTCAGCCTTGATTGAATTATTATTGTATATATAACATAGCCTGTTTCAATTCCATGGATTCCTTACTAAAGTGCTATAATAGAGGGGCATATTAAAATTACCGACGCTGACTTGAACGGGCCCACAGCCCGTATCGCCGTGTTAAAAAACAGCCAATCAATTGAAGTATCGTCAATAACACGAGTAGATTACAAATAAATCACGTATCTTATGGAGTTATTCTTTGAGATGTTTATTTAACTGATTGATTGATTCGTGATTAAAAGTCATCAGTTTATCTGGTATACACAAGAGTTGTTATTGATTCTCATCAGTCATAATGTTAAATATGTAAGGCGGTGTTCATATTTGTGAACAAGCTACAATTTCGCTTTAAAAAAAATAATATTGTGTATTGCACTAAGCTATTGAGCGAATATACAAAGTTATTGAACCATTAATTAGAAATAAAGATAATATATAATAGTGCGTACGTGTATGAAGAGAGGAAAAAAATAGAGGAAGCACGTCAAGTTAGTAAAGGTAGACAGAGATATTTAGCACTCGGTGGTCTCTGTTTACCCCGTAAAAGATTCGGCATGATAATGTTGTAACAATAATATTAAGCAAATAGTCCATACCAATGTTATAAATGTCTTATCTGAGAGGGAGGACTCACGCCCTAGTGGAACAATAAATGGATTGATGATGATGATGATATTATGAATGTTAAAAGAACTTTGTATGTAGTAGTGTTCACGTACAAACAACTAAACTAACTTTGATTAATGTAATATAGTCATAATCCGAAGGCGATATTTAATTACTCAGAATATTATATTGTAAGAAATTAATATAATCGAGTATAATGCATATATAACGCCTCGATGTACAATTTTATTTCTTCGTAGAGATTAATTTAATCGTGACAGGTCATGTTAAAGTTCCTGGTTAATTACTCGTACATACCACAATAACGTACATAAATATATATGTGCATGTATGTTGGGTGGCAGTTGACTAGGCCTTTGGGAGATTCTCAACGCCTAAGAAATGTGGTCAAATAAAAGTGGGAGTAAAGTGACTTTAAAGCTGGCAACTTAATTAGGACTCCTCTAATACATAATGCCTGTTAAAAGGCAACAACGAGAACTCGCTATCAGGCAACCCACCTGTTTACATTTAATAACGTGGAATTATATCCGTTTAATCGAGGCAATAGAAAATATATAAGTAAAGTTTTATATTTGCCCGTGAAGGTATTATATAGTTTAGTAGATATTATAAGGACTTTTTTATTTTGCCTAATTTACGTCTTTTTAAATGTACACAAAAATACTATAAAAATGCCATATGGTTCGAAAATTTCTTCATAGGCAAATTACGCAGTGAATTAAATAAATAATAAATCGTATTTTATAAAATTAATTAAACATTTAAAATCCAGCGACGCAAAAATGACAAATAATGTCTCAGTATAATTATTACGCGAACAAAGTTGTTATATATTTTTCTGACAGTAAAATGTAAATGAGCATTTTGTTCTTGTCAATAGAAAAAGCTAGCTCTTAGAATAATATTAAAATGCAGTCGTAATAGTGTTGTTATTTTCGCGTTCAATTTAACCTTCAAACAATTCTCAACCTTACCTTTTAAGAAAGAAATCCCAATGACTATTAAATCCAAGGAGCAGTCAATGTCAGTTTTATCAATTCCGTTTCAATTGCACTTCGAATACACGAATACTTTTGTACTATAACTAAAATAAATGAATGTCATCCCACATACACTCGCGAAGTGCACGAAAACATCGAATCGCTTTAACCATATACACGTGATATCTATCTCAGCGTTGGCGCCGTACTGAATCAGTAACGTAACGTAGTTCAGCATTTACTACGCAATCTGGGACATACAGCCTCATAATCACTAACAATTTTAAATCATATCACGTACCATGCTAGCAATGTACTGCTCTCCATTTGAGATCACAAAAAATCGCTCAGGTACGAAGCAATGTATGAAAACCAAAAAGAAAAATTGATAGAGTTCAAACTTGTGGAAAATTTACGATCTTATGGAGTTATCTTAATGTCAACAGTATGAAAACGCTTTCAAAGGACCTCCCCAGTAGCCTCTGGTCACTCAACTAATTTGCTAATTTGAAGTAATTCTGTTTAACCTTGTTGGGTTTAAACTTCGGTACCGTGTTTACGGTACGTGGTTCTTGGATAACCTGTGTTAACAACTCAGCCCCTTTGCTAATTTATGTACGACCTTTTTTACATTTTAATGTCCTTCGTTACACTTTTTTGAATTCAGATGGTATAAGTTTCTTCGTTATAAGGAAGACGACTGATCTATTTATCAACGTTATTACAAATGTTTCCGAGAGGGTCGTTCTTTGTTTTCCGTTCGTTTTGTAAATATATCTTCTAATACTCTGGGTATATTTTACATACATAACTTTTTTTATTACCTTTTAGTTTTTCTCTACGACCATACCTATTTTTGCTTTACGTTTATTATCTTCCTCACAGTTTCACAATCCAAGAGCTACCTATATTTTTGAGTAGTGCTAACCTATATTTTTGAAACAATCTCATTTGTGATAAAACGTTTAACAGAAATAAGCAAGCAGCCTGCAGAGAAAAAGCCTTATGTAAAGTTATGTAAAGTCGTACCGGCTTATTTATCTCAAACACAAGCCAGACAAAAACGAAAACGAAAAGTCTGAGAAAACAATGCCAAGAAAAATACACACATTTATAAAAAAATATTCAAATGGAAACAATTTTTCTTTCGCTCATAACTCTTTCGATATTTTTGATAAATGACAGTGTTTAGTAGGTATACGAAAAGTATGTGCCTAGGATGTATTCGACTGTGAAGCGTACGAGTTTAATGTATAATATATAGACCAACAACAGAACAATATGTATTCCAGGATTATTTTTGTTGGCCAAAGAAACTCGTTGTAAATTAATTATTTTTATATTTGGGCCGATTAAGTTGTTCAGCTCTTGACACTAAATGACGTACACTATTGTTTTTTACCTTCCTTTTTTTAAATAATCAATACACTTTCAATCCAAATACCATCAAGGTTATATGTATTATTTAGTTACGATTAATACTATTAGCTTTGTCTGTGGTGTTTAACATATGTCTTGTGATTTTAAATGTAGTCATAAATGTTGCTGTCGTTGTTAACCGTGTTCGGGTATTGGATAACTCAATAACATTTAAATGTTACTGTAAGAATATTTTTTAATATGATTTGTATTCAGATTTTAGAGTATAAATCTATGGTTCCCGTTAATAATAATAGTATAAATGAATAGTATAACATTCATTATAAAATGTCTTTTAACCAGTTGATTGTATTGACAGATTTTTATCATGCCATAAACGAAACATTGTCTGTTTAATTATTCCTCTTTATTTATAAATATGACTCGTAAACGTGAACATTAAAGATCTGAAGTACACTGGAAAACTTCTTTGAAGTGGCTACGTTGAAAAGTACGAGTGTTATGATGGTAAAAACAGAAATCTAAAAATAATCGCCCACGGCACCAGAACTTGGCGTGGCTATTTTTGGTGTTGGTAAAATGACAGAATAATTTTGGATGAATTTTCGTAGTTAATTTTTATTCAAGGTAAAATTATACCTAGTGCCAAAAGCGATTCCTCTTTGGCTTGAACGGCGGAGTTGTTCATAAAGTATGTCAATATCGCGTACTTAAAGCAAATGAATCTAAAAATAGTATTGAAAATGCACTGTTGCTGAACGACTACATTCAGAATTTCGTTCCAAATTTTCGTGATCGAAATAGGGTAGTATCTACATAAGCAAAATACAAAATAGGTATACCTATACAAGTAATTTAAGTGCGTTTTTTTACTAAATTTGATTTTCAATACACGTCTCCAAGTATGAAATATGATACAAGATCACTAGGGTTTGTGATCAAACGCGACTGAGGCCAGAACAAAAGAGGGTTTGCTTTTGACACCTCTATCAATGTAGATTATCAGTAATTTACTTGTTCCCTCGTATAGTATTGTTTTACTTGAGCGAACCTGACTCTACGTACCGGTCCATTCAATTTACAACAAGGAGGTCGGTAAGTATTGACGATCTCAGGCGATGAATGATGTTGACCTTGGAGATAGAATATGCTTAAATAAAATAACATTAGAGTATATGTACAATTTTATTCTAGTTTTAACGCTGTCTATGATTTTGATAAATTGATCTCGCCCCAATGGACGTTTAAATACAAAAACTTTTTTTTTAGGAACGAGAGAAATTTTGATTCAAATCGTGTACAGTTCGCTGCGTGGAGAATATATTTTTTTAAATTGAGTAATTAATTCATGGCAGGTATGGTATTGTTAATCACGGGTTTGTTATTGATTAAATAATCATATTAAAATGTGTCGTCCTAGTAATGTGACATTTTTTAAAATAGGTACAAGTATCGATTAATACGCCTGCACAATGTACCTATATATTAGCACAGATAAGCTGAGCTATCGGAAAAATTATAAATAGTTCACGACCTTGAAAATGAACATTTTATATTACATACACATAGGTACTAAAAAGATCCGCAGGCGAATTTTTAACGTCCAGTTTTTCTTAACAAAATGCTTTTTACACATTCGCTATGTAATTAAAGCATGATTATTATGGACAACATGACAACATTATTTGTGTTACTACTAACACTATCTGTTATTGTAAAAACCATTATGTACAGATTGCTTGGAGCCATATATTATCCGGTGATAGCTCCGTAACCTGGTAATTTAAATATTATAAACCCAGTGCTTTAACTAAAGAGTAGACTCTAGATTTCTTAGTCGGATTTAGAAGTATAAAGTCAGAGATACAATAATAGCGGCTCTATCCACGCAGAAGGATTAACATTCTGGTTTTGCAAACTTCATATAGAATTGTAGTAGAAACAAACAAAAACTGCTTTAGTAGTCATTACTGCCCATGTGTACTTGCAATATTTTTTTTATACGAGTATTCAATAGGCTAGCTTTTGACCATAGTCCTGTCTGATGGAAAGCAACGATGTGGCCTATGATATGGCAAGCATACACAAATATAGGTAGGTATATATTGCACGGGCACCACTGACTAACAGACAAACTTGCCTGAACAGCCTTACTCTTGTATCTACTACAAAACAGCCGTCAAGCTCTATACGACCATTTGAAACTTTATAATTTACAGCACGAACTCGTCCTCAATGCCCATTGTCCGCGCACGTAGAAAATTTATCACTATAGTGTAGAGGTTATTCAATTATTCACGCTTTATGATCCGTGACGTCACTAAAATAGTGAGCAGTTAGTTCATTTATAATGTTAAACATTAATTGCAGTAACAAAGGTTATCAAACACATCGGCTCTCATTAAGAAAACGATATCCAGTGTATCGATACTTACGTATACCTAAGTGTAAATAATATAAGTATATTCGTAACTAACGTATAACTGATAGAAATATTCTTAAACAAAATTTATTCCATGCGATCGGAACTTTGACCCTCTGCGCTGTGTAACAAATGATTTATCAGTCGTAAATAATGTTATAAATGGTAGTTCAATATGACTATTTATTTATACGAGTAAAGTTTAATCATTTGAAATAATCCCCATGAACACGTTCTAGCTGGTCGTAGTGAAAAGACTCAGTAAACGAGCCTCACTTGGCTGGTGAGATATTAGTTGGAGCGTGTCTGATGGAACCCTCCATTGTTACATATTACTTATACATGTCACCATTAATTCTGATCTACATTCCTATCTCGCGACAGTTTTTATCAATTCAATTTGAGGTTCACTTTAAAACGTGTTACATTCTATGATTTCGTGTCATGTCTATGGTTTGCTGTGGCTGTATCGTTTTAGGCAAAAAGAAAAAAATTAAGCCAACTAGTAACGAAAGCAACATGTCGTTCTGACCGTGTCGCTGAAATTTATGAACATCCGGCTTCCTGTCGTTTGAATTTATCCGCAAAAGGATAAACTGCAATTGCATGGATTCACCACTGCATTTTTCTCCTTTAAGGTGTAAATTATCGACACAATTGTCCGTCTATAGTTTATACCTGGCTATCACAAACACATCAGGCAATAAGACAAATTCCATATCAGGAACTATTTAATAAACAGCGAGTAATCCATATAAGTACATAATAAAAATTATTTTCTCCGCAACATCTCGAATAATACGTTTTTCTTGAACTAGCAAACATTTTCTCGTTTAACCGACATGCTCACAGCGAAGCTATCAGTGTTGCACACGAACGGAATAAGTCTAAAGTTCTTTTGTCAGTTAAACGACCAACCATAAGCGTTCTGTTTAGTTGAATGCTTGGCATCATTACAATGTCAGTAATATATTACTTAAAGGATTATCACACTTAGCTGTGTAACCCTTGCTCGGATACAGCACGAGCACGACGCTTTTTGTGTAATCGTCTAATTTTAGTGTATTTTAGATATTGTCATTATATGTTGTACGCCGCATTTATTTTTGTATTCAATTGTAAATGAAGTACAAGAAATCAAAGTGAAATATTTAAATATATACAACGGCATGAATAAGACATTTTTTAAATATCTTACCTCACGCACACACGAAGACAAAAGAGATATGAAACTGATTATGAACTATTTTAACACTTCCTGTTCACATGATAAATGTTTATAATCTGCATAATTTCAAACAGTGTGCGGCTTTCATTAATTTGTATAATTTACCAACACAATTATTGTAGTGTATATTTTATTAATCAATACCGAACACATTTAATATTTAAAAACAATCTGCTCCGCAAATTACTTATTGCGGTTGTTCGCCAATTAAATGCAAATATTCTGGAAATGGAATATCATATTATTAGTCTAACGTAACTCAGCACAATACACATATAGTGCTCTTTATAAAACTGTACTTTTAAGTAGCTAATAATTACGTGACCCTCTATTTTGCAAAGAAAGTAAAGTATGTAAACATTATTATTCAAGTAGAACATAAGTTTGTAGTGGTTGCTTAATAAGATTGCTAGAAGTTTCCAGAGTTTTCGAAGTTCTCCGAAGAGGTCGCGACTACATTTAAGAGCGCCTTTATATTATCATTATGTCACTGCTAACCAAATACCTTTGTACCATGCGAAGTCAAGATATGCATATGTATATGTGTAAAAAAATTATGACACTTTTGGTATAAGCGATTAATTAATATTTAATTATGAAGTAGTTAAAAAAATTATAATAACCAACCGAGGAAGAAAAACACTCAATAGCTAGCTCGTCCGTATTCTTTAATCATGAATTATTGTATGTCTGTTAAAATAATGACATACTCGTACATACATACGCTAAAGTGCACAAAATATTTTGCGAGTTGCAACCCCTTTTTCCCACTAAGCAGTCTCTGAAGGGACACTTTGACATATTTTTAAATAGTCTTCATGACTTCTGACATATGTATAATACTGTTATTAAATGTAATAACAAAAACCGATTGTTCAAATATCTTCGAAGTGAAGAAAGATTCAAACTCAAACTCCTAGTAATCCTCCACCCAAAAGCCGACACGTGTAGTTTACAGATTATTTTAAACTCCACACGTTTAATAAAATTTAAGCAAAGTATAAAAAGAGAAGACAACATGAAACAATCAAAACTTATGATTAAATTTTTTATATTTAAGTTCCAATCTGTACATCGCTATCTCATTTCACACCTTGTAATTTATTAGAAAGGAATTCACTTTTCTCACTTGCAGTAATAGGTGTGTACATATTGACAGTAACAATGAACTGGAAGTGATTTGAGTCGTGATCCTATGGTTACTTTTGTTAGCGTCGTCTACGAGTCAGACTGCGTGGGCTCAGTGCATTAGTAATGAGACCACCGACCAGAACTTAAAGCTGATAGAAGGGCCTTCCATACTTTTATTATCGGACAAGAGATCATTAAACTTGGCTGCCTCGTTGGTCTATTAGTTGCAAGCGCGAGTGCTGAGAAAAATGTCCCGGATACGATTCCTGGATCAGGTTAAGTATTAGTGGTAATTTTAATTTGAATAGGGAGTGAGCCTATTGCCATAAAACAGGCACAAATCCAGATGCCAAGCTGCAACTGACTTAATACGTAGTAGTAATAAAGTCTAATGACGGTTCGATTCTACAATAGCTAAATAGATAACATAACAGTATCATAAAAAACATTCTCTTAATTCTAATGCTAAAGTTAAATATTCCGTTTCTAGTAAACTATACTCGTGTAGTCCCACGCTCGTAAAGGCGTTTACTAAACCAAACATCCATCTCTAGCTTCAACTGTTACGAGCTCACTATGCAGTACGTATACACATTATACCTACATGTATACGTATGAACACAACGGAAATGCCTTTTCACACGCTGCGACCAAGTCTAGTTACCAATGCATGTTAGTATTTAAAGATGGAATTCTTGGCTAAAATTCTATAAATTCTTCTTCTCCTTCTCCTTAAATACTGCCTTCGGCAGTTTCGTTTCTTTATATTAATGGTGACCATATAAAATCCACCACCAGTCGCTTCTACCTTCAACCGCTGTTTTCGATCACAATAAAAAATATGTATGTATATATTAATTGTCGCAATCTTCAATACCTTACAAAAATGTCTTTTCATTGTTACGATCATCGTCATTATCTTCAGCGAATCTCAGTGCACTGCTGACCATAGACTTGCAACAAGGAGCGTCAGCGCGCCGTGTCACTACCATCATTGCATTATTGTATGATGGAAGATGCAAACGTAAATAGAGCACGTAAATGCACGATGGTCGGAAATTCCGCTCGGCGGTATGAAATATGTGTGAGTACGGAGCGGACTCGCAGTTAAGAGATAACTAGAATGCAGAATGACCCGCCGGTACTGTGAAACCGTTCCCGAATACCCACGACCGAAAAATGTGGCTAAATATCAGTAATGTTAACAAACCGATAGGGAAATATCAACAAAGGGAACTATTGACACAAAGATTCAACGCACCTTACTTATATGGATTAGCTCTGTCTCCTATTCCAACTTGAGTTATGAAAGACAGTTTTTTTAGAAAAAATATTAATAAACGTAATTTCGTGCCTGTTATCCATGAACAGGTAGATAGAGGAGTACCACCAGTTTCACCAGTAAACGAAAATGTTTAGTATACTTTCAAAATATATACTTTTCATTCTGTATTTGCTATTATACAAGCTTATTGGACTGAAAAATATTTTTTATTACGGTCTTTAAATGTTTACACCCAATATCAAAGGTCCGGCCATTTACGCATCAAACCCGTACGTACGAGTTTCTTCATGTATAGGGTCTTCAAAAGCTATACTTTCTGGGTTGGAGATGCGATAGTTTCTTTTCGAATTATAACTGTTTGAAACTTTTATTTCCGGTTGCTAACGTATATAAAGAGCCGCTATTGGTGAAAAGATATAAAATCAATATGCCCGCTCTCGCCCGAACTCGATCCTCAACCCGGAACTAACGATGCGTCCATTGTCTTTGTGTCGCATCCCTATTACCAGATTTTGAAAAGGAATTTTGGTAACTACATAAAGTGAGAAACGACCAAAAACAATTGTAATATAATCATATTATTGAACGTAAAAGTAGAACATTTATATCCCCGTTGGTTAGAATGACATATGTAATTTTTTTATAAAAATATTTGATGTCATGCCATACGTAGATGCGACCGCATGTTATTGACCGTTGTTTTAAATATAAATTATCAATCAATAAAGGTTTGTTTTGAGTAGGTATAATATACTCGTAAATTATAATGTAATATGTACCTAACACCGAATTCCTAATGAGAAAATCGAACCCTGCTGGAATTTCAGTTTGTTCAATATAGTCTCACAGAGTACTAATTATGCACAATTATCATTACTTGTCATGTTCGCTTAAATATTACACTACCATCTTCAATTTATTGTTATTAACAACATTAATTATTACTTACTAAATATACATATAAAATTACATTTAGACATTTTTTTATAATAGTGAGACGCGTAATGAAAAATTTGTTCATGTTTTAGATCTAATTTATTTGTTAACTCTTAATATGCAGAACGCTAAAAATGTGACTTACTGTGAGCAACAATGCAATACAACACATTATTTATGTACCAAAATAGATTTATTGAAGTTACTTTAAAATAACAACCGTTGATATAATCCTGAACGTTGTTTTATGCACATTTCGTTAAACTGAAGCACTTGTAAGTACGTATTGAATAAATACTTGCCGAGTTCCCATCCTCGCGTTCGCTTTGAAACTTGTCGCTAACGATGCATCTATTGTAACGACTGTCGGGACTCGATTTGTTGTGGAAGAAATATCTTATGGTAGGTAGGTAGGCAGGCAGGCCGGTAGTTTAAACCTTTTTCTATTGTGACATAATTATTATTACATCACTATACATATATAAAAGAATTAGATATCGGGCCACGAGTTTACCAAGACATCACTGGCATTCCTCAGGAGTAGCAACGCACATAAATTATCAACTCCAATTAGCATGACCGCCAGCATATGCTACTGACTCTCACTGTGACTAACATGAAAAAGTCTAATGTGACTAATAGTCATAGTTCTGCAGTCCTAATACCAATGAATGCTAACCAATTGAATTCTTATCAATACCCTATACCTACTAGCTGAAGTGATTCACACTAACAGCTCTATTTCTACATTGCCATTAAATGTCGGTTGTATACGATCCTGGGTATTCGCGGCTTACTCATTTGTAGCTTAAAACAACTTGCATCATACGAATATATTAATTCAAAATACATGACGTATTCTAAACTAAAATAGATTAAAATTTTATTTGTTTATTTCAACTCTTCCTTTGATAACTTTATATGAAATCTCATTTTTATTGTTAAGCCTTCTGCAAACTTACAGAAAAGTTTACAAAGTGACCCGCAAACTTCGGCTCCCTTATTCAGCCCTGAATGAACATTTTGGTTGTCACGCTCCATGTTAAAAGAATATCGAAATCTACATATTTTTTATACACACATTAGGACAAATATTTAACTAATCTAGCAAGGATTTGAGCTCTTTTTGTGCTGTGCACACGACCACATGTATACACCATTAATGATTTAATTCTTGCTGAGTTTTGAGAGGTTCGAATAATGTACTCGTATATTATTTTCTTTAAACGTGACCGACTATCCATGAATTGACATTCGTATCATAACTCAGATTGATTTGATTTCCATTTCATCAAAGCGTATCGAAATTCGCAGGAGTATTAAGTAATTTCATGAACATCATTGCATTATTGGAAAAGGAACGTGAAAACGATTATTCTATAGGCTTCATAAGGAGAGATTGTAAAATTTTGCACGTTCACTCAAACTATCGTCTAACACCGCGTTGAACTCAAAAGATGACTAAGCGTAGTACTCTATTACGAAAACCAGACTTTCTTATAGATTTCATAGCGCCTATTGAAGTTTAATGGACTGTACTGAGATGGCTCTAATAAATCAAATGATAGTCTGCCGCAGAATAAATATGCTGACAGTAGGGGTTCAGATTATCTTAACATTCAGAACGTTATATATCGAATTTAATACGTACATCGGAACGAAACATATTGTGAATGGTTTTCTGAATACTTTTGTTCGTGTTTTCAAAGAGCGTATACGAAAATATGGATTTTAAAAATAAGACGACTAAAACAAATGGTGTAAAATCTGTCGTTTTGTATAAGCTAGGAACGGACTAGGACTACAATACATAGTATGAAATTCCAGTAAACTTAAAGTTATGAAACTCAGAAACATTTTTGTTTGACTAGGCAGAGCCATATTATGTTGTACTATCATATTCTCATTTCTTTGTTTTTTATTTTGTGTACGCACAGTAAAAACAAAGGAATATCCACAATAACAGTATGATAATCTTGGTTCCGTTAAAGAAAATCAAATATTACGTCGGTCTATGACGCAAGTTACTTGCACTGAAAGTTATTAACAAATACTTTTTTCACATACAAAATATTACTGAGCGTCAAACGAAAATAAAGTGTTTTTCATAAAATGGTAACTGTTACATGACATTTTAGATATTTACCTACAAAATAGCATACTGGTAACAATGTACAGTAGCTTATTTGGGTTAATGCGAATTTCGTTAAGTGACAAGAAGTCTTTCGAGTAACGACAATGAAAAACTCTGTTAAACACATACTTACGCACTTGAATAAACTAACGACTTGAAAAAGTATATTTAATATAGGTTAAAATTTTTTAAAGACATAATTATGTCGTTTTATATATTTTTTGTAAATAAACACTATCTAAATATTAACGATTTTGTGTTTGAAATTCGGAAATATAGAAGTGTTCGAAACGTCTGTGAAATCAATACAATTTTTTATTTTAACGGTAAATTAGCAATCGCATCGTTTACTGTAGCAATTTTAATGCTTCAATAAATTATGAATGTATTTTTGTATCTTTGTATAAAGTACAGCAAAATAGACTGCAATGTTCGGTTGTTGCAAAGCGCAAAGTAATTTTAGGAAAAATGTCTTTCATACTTGATATGTTATTTTTGCTACGTTATGAAAAAATGATTTATATCCCATTTGCTACAGTCATAGATTAGTTCTCAAAAATTACGTTGAAATGACTATTAACAGAATAATATGGATTATGGAAAGATTAAATGGAGATCCAGTGGAAACGTGGACCTACAGTATTCACAATAAATATTTTAGATATGATTTTATTTTGTTATTCTCGTTACAAATTGACAAGACAAATTAAATTTTCTGTAGATTTTAGCATTGATCTAGGTAAGTGTGTCGCTCGCCAGTGATTGTATTAGTCCTAAAGGAGCACTGAGTGTTCTAATCAGGTCGACTAAATCTCAAAATCGGGCATACTAACGTCACCACGGGGAGGAATATGTCCAGCGGACGGACTGTTAATAGATGGACCAATGTTAGCTGTAGGACTCCTTTACTATTTTGTTTACATCGGTATTCGGTCTCACGGCAGATAAAATTCTATTTTCAGTAAAGCCTCCCAGTCTTTGGCAATGTTCTTGCCGACAGCCCGCAAATTAATGTTACTTTAATGCGGGCAAACGAGCCGCAGCCTCGTCTCTTCGCAGCCTACTGAATTTTTCATTATGTATTCATTTATTCATTCATTTAACCATTCCATCACGCACTGAGGTATGAGTTCTCGAATATAAAAACCCTGCTGCTCAACAAAGTTCAACAAAATTAAATGCTGAGAATGTTGCGGAGGATATTATTATTGTCATTAGAAGTATGCTTGTCCGTAGAAAGTCATGTCTATTTTTATATTTTTTCCTGGAACATTTATGCATGTTTATAAATTGTATGTACATTTTTTATTTTTTGTGTAATATTCTGACGCCTGTCCGTGATAGACATGCAATTCGTCTATAGCGGTTCTTGCGCTACACAGTTACCTACTTTGAAGGTACACTCCACTTACATACCTTGAGCCGCTGTTATCAGATTCAGTAGCCATCATAATGCATAGATAGAGGAACGAGAACCCAGTACATACTAATAAGAAAGCTTTTACGATGTCACATGTGGTACTGAACATAGTTTTAATTATAACACTATGCACTTGAACAACTGATTAACTTTATTTCAACTCGTGAGGCAACTGCACAACTATAGTTGACGGTATATAATAATCAGAGAAAGAAATTATTGCGGCTACCGCCCCATCGTTCCCTTTTACGTCATTGGTTGCTCGCCACGAACCAGTAATCACTTTTGGACACAATGTTCGACACACCGGATGTTCCTCGTCCTGCGAACTTCCCGTTCATTGTTTGTCTATTTTAACGAAACTCGAATTATTGCAGACATACTCCATGTTACATATCTGCTAAACCCTGCGGCCACCGATATTTTCAATAATTCGGAATATTGAATGGTGAGCGATGAAAAGAGTAATCAGTTTTATTGTTTGGGATATACGCGTCACAGACAAATTTCCCACGGATCAGGGCGCACTATTTGCAAATTTTGTACAGCTCGTGGCTATTATATTTTATGTGAAGTCCATTAATTGCATGCAATTGACTCGTATTCGTGTTTACTGCTTTACTGAACCTCTTATAATCTCACTGACAAACATGGCCCATAATCTATACAGCAGATATCCGACAGCAATTTCATTACGTAACAACAGTTTGCAGAACGGTCAGCAGGTCTGGGTAGCGGGAAAGGCGTTTTTTTCATGTTTAAGCGTTCAATAAAGTGTATTGTTTTGCCCAACAATGGATTATCGCGGGCATTCTAAATGTAACCTACTCGCTAATTTTAAATTCTATCACCCTTCTTTTATCATATGATAGGCTCGCGTTTGGCCGTGATCCCGCCTGATAGAGAGCGCGGATACGTCCTAAGATGGAGCATGCATGCCTAGGAAGAGCGTATTCAACCTTGTTTTGAAGTACTATACACTAAAATACTCGTTATATACATACGAGTAATGTTAAACTCGCAATCTTTAAGTCAGTACTATGGACTTAACACTTGCCTTTAGACTTTAAGTCTGTATGTCACACATTAACATACAGCAATGAATTATGCTCATGCATATCTTAGTATATTACTTTGTCAACATCAAATGGAGTGATCATTGGCCTGTAAACGCCCGTAATGTCATAGATGGCACACTGCGCCTGCTATTGTTAACATCAATTAATTTGTATCTAATCAAATCGAGGAATTGAGCAGCAGTGATAGTCTATTAGTTTAAAATTCAGTCGTCTACTCCAGGGGTCTTGGATTCCAATCCATTCCACTTAGTAACTGTAATGGTGTCGTTACTGCACTGTAATGCAACAGTAAAGAAAGACAGCAGCAAACATTAGACTTATCCAAAATATTCTCAAAGGCGTGTAAGTTTTTCCAACCCGCATTCGGCCAGTGTGGCAAACAATGGCCTAAACTTTTTCAATCTTGCAATAAAAAGGGAAATGATATGGTGAATTCCGTTAAAAAAGTAACATTTAATTTTTTTTACTATAAAATATACGTATACCTATTCTATTATCTGAATTATATTAGAATTAGAGAATTAAACAAATGCATGCAGTAGGTACAATATAATTACTATTCTACAACATAATAGAGTCGGTGTTTACTTTCGGTCTCATAGATAATTCAAAAACTTTCCATGTGGCGAATGGTACACTGATAAACAGCATCCTTGGAAACCTGAAACTAAACAGTAAATTAAATTATTCATGTGTCGAGCCGAGCAGGTAATCCAATGTGTAATTATGTAGTACATTGATAAATAAACGTTCTCTTTGTGAAGGTACTGCGGCACAATTTTTGATTCCACTTTTATCTTTGACTGCCTCGTTGGTCGAGCGGTTGCAAGCGCGACTGCCGATCGGGAGT
>DWME01004672.1:0-15985 GCA_018244795.1 Parelbella ahira ahira | reverse complement strand
ACGCAGGGCACGATTTGAGGTGGTCCATCGTTTGGGGGGAGCCGCACAAACAGTTTTGGCTATTGCTGTCTATCAAAACCCCATCTGAGCTATATATATATATACCCCTATATCTCTATCCTAACAGACCTGATAAGCTTTTTCTACAATTATTACTCTTATCACACACGCATGTTGGGTTCGGACATTTCTGACTCCCACATCCACTAGCATATAACCTATTTAGTCGCCATAGGTGAGACTTGGTCTTGGTTTTCCTCGACATCTCCATCCATCAACATTCGTATGACAGGAAAAAATGACAAACCATATATACAATGCCAGTGAGAATACGAATATTAAAAGAATCTAACATTAAATTGAGGTAATTTATTGCGTGCTACTGATTCATAGAAATATTATTATTTTTCTTTTCGTGTAGCTCTTATTCACATATAAGAATCTAAAATATACTAATATTATTATATTGCCCGGTCACTAGCAGCAAGCAAGCCTGGCTAGGCAGCGTCCCGCGTTGTTTGCCTAAATGCGCCCTCCCTTCTGGAACCTGTTTTGTACGTTTGTCGATCCAGCGCCAGAGGTCACCAGCCCATTGCGACTTTAGCACGCTGACCTTTACACTGGTGCTAGGAACTTCGGTTCTCTTAACAATAATTCCATTTTAGATCAGCTTTACTATGTATTTTAGTTTCATTTCTAAAGTAGGTCTACTTAAATCACATTTGCAGATTACTAATTTAAAAAATAACTTGAAGGGTGTAAAAATATATCAGGAAAACAAATGAAAAACGATTATGTTAAATGACATTCAATATTTTTATATAAACGTGCAGTAGACGTGCGATTAACAGGAGGCCGGCATGTTCAGTGCAGTTAATAGTGGCCATTAAAGTAACTTACGAACATTTTACTGAACTACGCAAAACTATTAATGTTTACTAACCTGACGGGTACATGATTGGACGGTTGTTACTTTAAATTAAAAGCCTCACTTTATGAAAATTATAGGTGTGTAAATAATTCAATTTATATTTTAATTGAAGCATATACATATCTATGTTTAATATACATACCTACCATAAGTACAGTGTAATCGATTGCGCATACCGAAAACAAATTGACAATATGAGCAATAAAACGTGTCTACTTGATTAAAAGTCACATTCAGGCAGCTTGTTCCATAATCAAATAAGATATCGAAATACATACAAGTCCTATTTTTGCTAGATGAGCTTAGTGAGTGTCACTTTTAAAATACTAAAGAAACTGCAGGAATGGATGATATGTACCTATGGTGTAAAAATATTTGTAACATATATTTGTGGCCCCTTAAGTATCAGAATTACAGAGTTGATCGCTTAATGTTAACTGCCTTTTTCTTTAAGTTCTAATGTGTAGAAAACTCGGGAAACCTTTAGTTAATTGCACGTAGTAGAACACGGAAAGTGGAACTGACAAATGGCGTCAGGAACATGAAAGTTGAAGAGATATGGAATCCGACATAAGTGGAACAGTATGTGTTAGCTGTTGCGAATGATCTGCAAAAAATATACATAGCGCCGCGGCACACGAATGTCAACCCGCAGTTTGACGTTTGGAGAATTTTGCGTCTCACTATTGGTCGAATTAATTGTTACATAGGGGACATGACTCAATGCGATTGTAAAGATTTACAAAAGTCTTATTGTCAGTGACAATTACCTCAACTGAGATGTGAGTGTTTCCTAGTTACGTCTTAAGAGTCTAAGTCAATGTAACCTACTTGTAATGCACCCTGCTTAACAACAAGCGAGGCTCTAGCGTCCCATTGATCGCGGTGTGGCCTAGCTTATACTGTATAACCACGGCAATATGTTCCGGCTGCCGACGAGCAGCATCCCGTTGAGTACGAGAAACTGTGCGAATGAGAGAGAATTATGAGCCAAAACCCTCTCTCCGGAGGGTATGCTCAGAATTGAACTGAGAAAGACGGATAAGGATGATGGACTTTAGTTACAGCTTAGACAGCTGAAGATGTGGATGACATTTGCCAGTCTCGGCTAGCAGTACCTCTGCTAGCCGCTGAACGCTGTGTGTATGTGCTTCAGTGCGATGAATACGAATATGAACTACGGATGCGTTATAAAATAAGTTTCAATTACTATTAATTATGTTATAATTAATTAACATAAACTATTCAGGATCTCTAAGCCTATACCTACTGTAACATCAGCTCTTTAACACTTTTGGAAGCGTTAACGTAAAATTAACGTACAAACGTTAATTAATGAAGTAATGTTAATTAATTAAACAAGACTTGTTATATTTAAATATTTTAGTGCAATTGCGGCGATATTTAAATGCAATTTATTGGAAGGTTTTTGTCATAAATGTAAATTTAAGAAGTCGCAGATAGAATGTTACTACTAGTATACAATTTAAACAGAATACGTTCGTAGTTTTAGATACGTTAAGAAATGACAACAGTCAATTAGGAAGCCATATTTTCTATTGGTGTGACCCAATAAAATCTTAAACGTGTCGTAGATCGTTAACCCTGAAGCCTGTGTTAAATGTCTCATGTCTCAGTGTGTTTATCGATCACACCTTTCACACCGGAACACATATTATGTACGTACGCACGAGTACATACAACGTATACATGGACTGTTACAAATAGGTTTAGAATGCGGCCTCTACAATTTTATTTCAGTTTAGTACCTTTTTTCAAGTACCATGATACTCTGAATTGCTTTAAAAGTAAATGGTCACTAATGTGATATTTTTTTAATAATTGCAGGAAAACGCCACCCGAGACCGACAAGATAAAACAAAATCCGTCTTTCGAAAGAAGCTTCTGGGACGGTGAGTTTTTAATGAATGAATAATTACATTAATTTACATTATTATATGGTGTATGCGTGAGGGGTCCTGGGTTCATATACTCGGTCACTCCTTTTCAAAACAGTAAATCCGCTAACAAAACATTAAAGTTCTTCGTATTATTCTCTAAGGTGTATGAAGTCTGCCAAGCTGCAGATGTAGGGTGTGGCAGACTATGGCCTTCACCTTTTTCAATCTGAGGGGAGACCCGTGTCCATGACTGGAACAATAAATGGGTTAACGATGATCTAGAAATGTTGCGTTTAGAGAACCATAAATAGTAGTATCATGGTCTACTGAGTTTGTTGTATATCTAATAACAGGTGCACATCCGGTAGACATATTATTATTTAACACAAAATTTTGTTATCTAAAAATTCATCTGTATATTACTATCAAAATATGTACGTTTTCTTAAACTGAAATCATATGTGTAAATGTTTGATGTAGGTCAAACACAAAATTTTTTTTAAACTCATAAAATTTTAAAAATAAGAATAATTAATTAATGAAATTATATTAAAATCATATTAAAGAAATTGTATTAGAGGATATTGTAAAACACGTCCATAGTCCAGATATATTCTATGTTTAATAGCAATAATATAGAAATAAAGTCGATTTTAAAATAAAGAAGGTGATTGCATGCCCTTTTTATAAACAACCATTTAACGATCTACGCGTTCATTGTAATTTGCTAAAGAATGGAGCTGTACATAGGTAACATAGAGGCATATAGATTCCTAGACTAACAAAAACATCCAAAAGCTTCCTGAATTGAACAACTGGAGATAATCTAGAAGTGTATCTGTACTGATCTGTACTCTGCGATCGTAATTGGATATCATGGCACATAGCTCGTAAACAAAGTTTCTTTTTAACGTTACTTAACGGACTCCATATGCCAAAGCAATAACGCGAGAATTTTAATTTGATAGCATTCTATTTATATACATATTGTTATATAACATGGTGTGAGCTTTTGCGTGGTCGGGCCGTGAAAGTGCACCTTGCGGCGCGCCGGCCGTTGGGCGCACCTGCTCATTCCTTGCACATGGCGTAATGCAGTTCCTGCTTTGTATTCTTAGACGATTTCGGTTAGTTATATCGGCATATTGGAATATAAAAGAAAATCTAAATTCAATATAAGTCTCTCAATGGAAGTCATTTTAAGCTCTAAAATTTAAAACTAACACGTAAGTTCTAATTGTGTGTATTAGTAATTAGAAAATATAACTGAGAAGTTACCGTTTATTCTAACTAATATATCAGGCTAACTCGGCTAGTTATCCAACGTACGTAATACAAAAATGAAGCTTAAAGGTACCGGCTCATGTAAAATCCCGTCGATGTCTCTCGGCAGTAATTGCAAATGTATCGAAATGATGAATGTGCCGTATCTCAAAGCCGCTGCGATCACAAAGGGTACTCACAAACAAATTCCCGCGTGGAAAGTAAGGCGAGTTGGAATTCCGCTGCACGACCATTAAAGTAACGACGGCGACCTGCCCGTCAGCTTTCATTGTTCAGCCACCACTTTGCATGCCACGACTTCAATTTTTATGATTGAAAGTGATTGACGACTCTTTGCATCGGTAAAGTCGCTTGGACGTTCATTACTCCCACAGTGTTTAATTTCATTTTATGACAGTTGACATCTGTTTCATTATGAAATCTAGCTTTTGCACGCTCTTCAACGGTCATACCTTCTCATGGCAGGTTTTTTAAGAAAAGTTAGGTGCAGATGGAATTTCTTTTAATTTTTTTAAACATACATTATTAAAATGCTTAATTTAATATAATGACGCTTGTTTCCCCGAAGGGGTAGGCAATGGGATGTAATACTCCCACTGTACATATTTTGTATACCTACGGTTCTTGTAAGCGTAAGGTTTTTGCCACACACTGGGAATTTTATGTTAGAAAAACTCAGAAATACTTTGAGAGATCCAGGAATCGAACCCAGGCCCTCGTTTTCAACAGTCATGTCTCACCTGTACACATACTGAAAATCCACGCATCTTAGAATTCTCCGTAATGTTTCACATGAAGTTCTTTAAAGTTTTTCCACCACCAGTTGATCAGAGTGTCAGACTATGATCTTAGCCATTTTCACTGTGAGAGGAGATTCGTCTGGAATGGTGTAACGCTAAAGGGGTTGACGATGATGATGAAGGTGAATTACATATATATATATAAACTTAAAAAATAATTATAGTAGTACCTAATATGTGATGACAATGGCAAAAATAAAACAAAAGATGCAAGCTTTCTCGAATTAAAATCCAATCACGCAGCCACCAGCAAAACAGAAATGTTTCGATTCCTTTTATTTCATTTATATCCTCCTACCATTTAAATTTGAAATCTTGGAATTGTTTAAGAACAGGGGACGAAGCTTTTTTGAAAAGTTTGACGCAAGGTAAATTGTGTTCTAAAATGAACAATCTAAAGCTACAATTTGAACAACAGTATTCAGGGCGGTCTTATGACATTTTGTGCAATTTGGATTGATGAATTCCAGGACGTAACCGATTTCAGTGGCCGGCGTGCGGTCGTTAAAACATTATTTGCGATGCGTATACAACTTATACTTACATGTGTTGCGCGTGTACTGCGCTCAAAATCATTCATTAGTATGAAGCGGATGAAGAAAAAGTGGTTTTGTACAAAATTTATTTCTTTTTATTGTGCCTGCATTCATTCACTCGACTTGCTAAAAATGTTTAATGAACTGGTGTTGCCGACGCGGATTGCTGCTAAGCGTGGCTCGATGGGCCGAGGTAATCTTTAGAGCAGTTTGAGGTGCGTCGATATAACCCGACGACCTTTAGATTTAAATGTAAGATACCAATGTTGCGGTTATGTTTTATCTTGTTCGTATTGCATAAGACATGTCACTGGTGAAAGTTAATTTAGTTTTGAAAGTGAAATCGATTGCACTTTCTTTCACTTATCTGTTTCATAGCTTCGTTCTTAGTTTTATGAGTATCTGAATAATCCGTGAATACGTTTATCGCTCGGACTTCGATAAGTTTCATTCTTGTGTGAGTGATTACATCATTTGTGCCCACCGAGCTATTGTGGTTTTCGCCAGGCATGAGCTGTGTAACTTTGTAAGTTAGTAGAAAAATATTAGCAATTAGTTTAAAAATATAAGATAAGTAGCTTCCTTTTTATTGATACGATTACTTCTACCAGTATAACACAGTAGACGTGATCTTTACTTAAATCCTAGATCGGTGGAGTAGCACACTATCAGATACTGTTTTAAAAAAAAAAAGTAAGCGATTATTACTCTCGCAAGAAGCTCCCAATCCATGCCTAGAGCCCTACTCTGACGGCTAAAAGAGAATTTAATAAGGGACAAGAATGTAAAAAAATGTGCAAACAACTCTGCGAACACGTTGGAGCGGTTTAAAGGCCGCGTCCGGATAGTGAGGGGCGGCGGCGGAGGGCCGGGCGGCATTCCAGCCTCCGCGGCCGCGGCGACGTCATCTGTGTGTGCACGGCGCTCCGAACTCTCGTGTCGAAGAAATGAAAAGAAAGCAACGTCGGGACGCTTCATAAAATCTTTATTTTGTACATTCATCTATTAGATTAAATTGCAATTTTAACAAAAAATTAGTAAAAGTTGAAGTAGAGCGCGGCGGACACGGGGCGCCGCGACCCTGACATCTGCAGTGCGCGAGCGCCGGCCGCCACGCCAGCGCTAACGGTCGCCGCCCTCCGACGCCTTCGCACTTAAAGCAGCCTATTTACTGATCGATACCTAGCGAGATTGATACTAAAATATCCTCACCTCTGCTATAGACCGTCATTTATAACGCGGCCTCGGTGTAACGATTGGTGCTTCTTTTAGATGTACCTATTTAAAGCCTGATCAATGTTTTAATGTTATTAGAAATAAAAATTTAGTAAATTCACATATCCTTTTACATATTCATAATATATTGCTGAATTTAATTAACAATTCGAGACTTTTCGTGGAATACTAGAACTTTTTGAAAGGACATTGTACCTATGGGTGAAGCTAGGTCTAAAGAAAAAGAGTTTTCATTCGTGGTTGAGAGCGAGATTCGCGGGGGAGTCGCGTGCGCAGCTAGCGTCCGTCCCTGGCTCGGAGCAACGCCCCCGTCAAGGGCGGCGACGCTGCAAATTTCTGCAAGTCCGCGGCCACTCAGTGCATCGCGTTCCGCCGCGGCGGCTCCGCGCTCGCCGCTCGCTGAGAGCTCCGCGCCGCCCGCCGCCGAGATCCGCGACCGCGCACCGCGGACCGCCCTATCTTAAATAACTGTTATTTTGTTGTTAATGGAAATGTTCCGCATACTCGCTCCGAACCTTTTTTCTCACCCGGTGACGTCACCCTGTGACCAGACAGAGTGAACTTCTTGTCCTGTGATGTGCAGTGCCATTGTTTTGTATACTTTTTTTTCCAACTCGATGAAAGTAAGTTTTCATGAATGAACTCGACTCCAAACAAGTTTCGTGAACGAAAGTGTAATATTATGAATCGGTCCAAATAACTTTCGACGCCGCCACTGTTTAAGTTTTGACAATGCTGGACACGAGGAGATTGCCGAGGCGCTCAATATCGCTTCACGGTCCGTATATAAACTATTCCAATCGATACATTATACTTAATTAATTATTTACTGTTCTATCATATATAAACCCATGTATGAATTTACTTTGAAAGATTACTTGCCTGTAAAAACTATTAATCGCCATTTATCTTTCTCCATTGAACATACTAATGTAAAATTTCGATAATCTAGGCCATGAACTCTATTGTACTAAGTATTGTTAATTTAACTACTAATCTGGTTAAATGAAGGGAAAACTAAAAAGTAGTGTTAAGGAGTTATTATACCTAATTAGAATTCCAAGACGATGTGGGAGAGTTGCACGGAGGCTTACACAACCATGATATAATTGTTACATTGATGAGAAAAGAAGAACCCGTACTTTTTAGCTTGTTACGAGCACATTCTTAGTTGATTTTAAGTCGCGCCGATTTTTAAACGACGTGAGTGCGCGCGCAGTCTGCGCAGGAATATATTGTAGATATACGAAAAAGTTATATTCCCTGTAATAAAACATCGCTGTAAAAATTCCTTAAGTTTTGTTATGGAACTATTTCCACGTTTCGATTTCATTTATAAAATGACATCCGTTATTTTTTTTATTTTACAAAAAGTATATAGCATGAATGATATAACAGAGATAAATGAAGACCAATGAAAGTTTTGTAGCAATGCAAATTACTCGTTGTTCTGGAGCGATTTTTATAAGTTACGCGTGACCTCTAGCTCGCTGTATGTACATATATGTGTGGGTATAAAGTATGTATGTATGTATGTTATGTGCGGAGTATGATAATATGTCCTCAAATTATTTTCGCAACTGAATAAATTTATTCAACACATTCGCCCAAAATATGTATCAGTACAAATATTCTAAGATATATAAATACGTAATATAAAAACGTAACTGAATTTCAGCATGCTAACACTTGTCTAAATAGACCGACGTGTGCCTGGCCTGCCAAGCGTGTAATTTCTCAAGTTTATGTATTAACGTATGTACTGTTATTGTGGTAACATTAAAGTGATTTTCATATTTAATTTTGTTAAAATAAAATTGAAGTGTTGAAAGGACATGTATAGGAAACATGTGATTGTGATAGACACCAGAATGGTCAGCGTTATTAAAATACGACATACTCGATGTTTACATCCTATTAAAGAAGAAAGAGAAGGTATCCTTTTTACGCAATATTATATGACACGGAAGTATCTTATTGCACACTTGCGCACCCATCTACATTTCATTAATTATTTTTGTGTGTAACTAAATGAATGTAATAAGTAATGTAAATAACATTTGTATTAGCGCAGAATTATGAAGCATACTTACATAAATGTCCAAATATCCGGTGTCTCGTGTCGACAACATTATATTTTCCTAGACTTTTCTACCTAAACAGTTTTACAAGATATAGTAAATTGATAACTATTTACGTAGTATAGAAAATATGACGCATCAGCTCGCTAATGTATTGGTCAATTGTAATAGGATATGTAGTGATTCACGCCGTCTCAGCACCAAATGACAAAACTACTTGCACAACTCCTGCCACCGAGCTATAAATTAACGTATTTCGACAATTTTAACTTTAAATATCGTATATATTTAGTGTGATAGAAGCTATTCAATAAACGCATTCGCGTATTCAATATGTCTGCAGGTTTGAGTTTACATTAATAAATATAAAAGGGCCCAAAAAACTATGAATTAAAAATAAGAATTACTAATTATTATACCTATGTAACTTATTGTTTTAAAGTCACCATTTATTTAATTTCAGATCGGGTCAATAAAAGCGATGTTGAAGACAAGAGCCTGTCAAATGATGAAACACCTCTACCAAGCTGCCCCCGTCAACCTCCAGATGGTGTGGAAACTCCCTCAGATGCTATTGAAAAAACGCCAGATTTACCGACACGCTTGCCACCCAGACTTCCTGCTGGATGGCCTACGACTCGACCTCGATTCTCCTATATGTCAAGAATTCAAGATGCACGAAGTGAGGCTAGCGTCAAAGACAAAATTGCCATGTTTTCAACAGATATGGCCGCTTCCTCAGATCGTTTGGACAAGTGTGGCACGCTTCCTACTAGAACACACTCCACTCTCAGGAAAAGTTCAGCGCCCTACATCAATAATTATACAGAAGTATCTTCTTTAGACAGACGTCTTACGAAATCCCAAGATAATCTTGATGAAACACCTCGTTCTTACAAACGACCTACAGAAAGACCAGAAGTACTTGGGGCGCTGGAAAATACCATTACGGATTCCAAAACGGATCGATATATAAAATCTGATATAACAAATAAACCACTATTTTATGGCAGCACGACGATTTTGCCATCGTCTGTAGACTCATCATTTGCTCGACCTACTTATCACGCTCGCAGTATAAGCGATGACAGTAGCAAGAAAAATATTTCTACACATAAATCCAACCTGGAATACTTAATAGAGCAAAGGAAAAAATCTATGTCAAAATTAAGAGGGCTAGTAATACCAGAGGTGCAAACTCCTATAGTGGATCTACCCGAAATTAAAGTTCAAGATTCTTTATCGAAAACGTTCCTGCAAAAACTAAATCATAATAATATTATCAAAAAAGAAGACAAGATCAATATTACCCCTAAGCCAATCATCCTTAATGACTCAAAATGGAAAACGTCTTTTCTACCAAACAATATTCCAAAATATTCACCTGCCTTTAAACGAAAATCCTTACAAGTATATACGCCGTCGTCTATGTCAAAGGAATCTACACCGGAACGGAAATTTGCTGATAAAGCAGACACACTTAATAAATTTAACAATAAATCTCTTTCATCACAATCAGTAAGAACTTCACTAGATAACTCAAAACCACTGTTTTCTAACACCAATCCTGTCACAGAATATAATAAAAAAAATCTTGGCGACATCCATAAATATAAAAATGTTGAGATTAAGATATGTACAGCGACGGAAATAATTGATAGTGATAATGACTCCGCAATGAGTTCTACGCAATCTAGTTATAGATCCTCGGCTTCATCTCCAATGCAGAATTTAGATACAATAGAATCGGACAGTTCCCGCTTATCTCCTAGAATATCTAACTATACATCATATTCTTGTGTAAAAGCAGACGTGACAAATAAGTCTTCTGCCACGGAGAAACAAAATGAAGTATATATGAAGCGCCCTGTGTGTCGATCAGTATCTTCAGACACAAACATTTCTTTTAGTTCTTCTGCGGGTTCTGCAGCTACATCTGGTTCACAAGCAAGTTGTAGCTCTTTAGAAAGTTCTGTGACCGACTCCGATAAGAGAAAAGTTTCAAAAGCCTATAATATCGACACGATTAATAGGAGGAATATTTTAGCATCTGCCAAATGTAGAAGTGGCAGAGATATAAAGCTAAAATCGCCTGTTGTTGAAACTAAGTTCTCACACGAGTCTTATGACAGAACGCCCAGTCCAACGCATAAAACGTCTGAACGCCTTTCTACACTCACATCTTCAGTGAGTGCTGTAGCGAATAAAGGTGAAAACAGGCGACGCAATAAAGTTATAGCTGATTCTGATTCTGACTCTGATAGTGAAGTTAATATTCGTCAGCGAAAAACTGATTATAAAAATACAAGATTGAAAAGAAACTTAAGCAATTCAAATAAAAACAAACCAAGTGAAATAGTTGCAGAGCCTATAAAAGTAGATGATGCGCCTAATTTTATTAAAGAAAAAATCATTAAGGAGATTAACAAAGCGGGACTTGATAATTTTAATTCCAACAGTAACTCAAAGTCTTCTGTGGACAGAAATAATGTAGAACATAAGAAAGTAGACAAAATAAGTACCAATAAAAAAGATATTATTTCTAATAATGAGAGATTCCGACACAAAGATTCTATTATATCGGATAACAGCAAGTCTCTCGTCATAAGTAAACTACAGAATCCTTTATTACCATTTGATAAAATTGACAACGATCAAGTCAAAGATCAAGTTTCGACGCGATTCATAAAGCTTAAACGAGGAGCAGGTACCGGTGTTGGTCTCATTTTGGCGGGAGGTACTGATTGTGAAGCTAAGGATGTAACGGTAAGTAAACATGAGTTATGAAAAATCTGCATTTAACAATACGGCTTCCACTATTACTGAATTTATTTAATATTTTAGGTGCACCGAGTGTTAGCTGATAGTGTAGCGGCAAAAGCTGGCCTTAAGCGCGGCGCGAAGATACAAAGCATTAACGGAAGTACTATGATTGGATTGACACACGCACAGTCTGTTACTATTTTAAAGGTACGAAATTACGTTATAAATGTAAACTTTACTCCTTGTTACACTTACTTCTGATCCGCTGAGCCGATTTTAATGAAATTCCATTGCATATTATAGCTTAAATCAGTGAAAGCCTACACATCATTCATTAATTCACAAAAAGTAATCTTACTACATGGATCATGAATATAATATGCTCGTAGCCTACCCACCATCCAGGGTTGACTGGGAGAGAATGTTATTAGACGTTAAGTACGCCGTTATACCCTTTAGGGTCAGGTAATGAATAAAAATAAATAAATAAGTTGTAAAAAATTATTAAAGCATTAAAAATGTAAGAAGAATTTTAAAAATCTTTACTGGAGAAAACGACCAGTGACGCAAACGAGTCGTCTTTTACAGTGTTTTTAATGATATATACTAAGTAATAATTATTATAATGTTACAGGAACAACGATCAGAGGTTGTCATAGAAGTTGTAGACGAAACTCCAAAAAATGTCAATGTCACGCGGTGCGGCTCTGAAACAGGTAGTTATTCCTACAGACCGATTAATTCCATCGTACTTTAGGACAATACGAGTACCTATATAAATACATATGTATGTACCTATATATTTTATGAATTTTCAGCGGAGTCGAAGGATTGCCACGTGGAAGAAGGCACAGACAAAAGGGACAACAATATTACAAGTCCCATAGTGACCGTGCTGTTAGAGAAGGCTGGCGGAGGGGCTGGCTTAGGTTTCGGCCTGGACGGAGGAAGAGATTCACCAAATGGAGACCGTCCACTTACCATTAAGAAATTATTTGCAGGTCAGTGATATTTGGTTAACGGTACTAAGCATATTGTTATATATTTACAAAACATATTTATCGGAAGTTTGAAAATCTAGTTATTTCATATGCAGTACTGAATAACAAAAAAAGGACACAATAATGTGTAGCCTCCGATTGTTTATACAACAATTAATATGAGCTCTGTCGTTTATTTCTCAGATTCAACGGTAATCCGATGGGGTAGTATTAGTGATAGCACTGTATTTGAATTGTAGGTGGGGCAGCGGCACAGAGCTGCAGAGTTCTAGTTGGAGCGGAACTGCTCTCCGCTGGAGGACAGTCGATGGAAGGCCTGACCCGCACACAGGCGTGGGCTGCTCTCAAAGCGCTCCCGGCCGGGCAGGTCGCTCTTGTCCTCAGGAACCCTAAAACTAGCGATTGAAACAACTCCACAAGACACGGCCCTACGAGTTATTAAAGGGTACTTTATTTGGGCTAAATAAGTGGGAAATCGAATGTATTGAGAGGAAACACTGGACGCATTTCTACAATACAAATAGTTTCCATACGCGACAATAATAATGTTTCGTTAGCAATAAGTACTTGTTTTATGTAGCCACTTGCTGCTTCTACCCTCTCAAGCAGTCGTTTCCTGTTTTACATGATTACTGCTTATCTTATCGATCGTGCCCTTGGAAGTCAATATTTGTATAAGTGCGACATGTATATAGTATTTTGATGTTTTATTAGACGTTAACAACTAAATATAATATCTTTGTATCTCGATTTGAAAATATATGCAAGACTGTATCTTAATACACTGTAATACTTACCTATTTATTAATTTGATTAACGTTATACTAGTCTGGACATGATAAAAGCTTAACGCACCAAGTCCATTATGCTAGGCATTGTAGGTGTAGAAAGGTACCCGTGTCGTGGTACAGGATTTGCTATAAGTGCCATTATCAGTTATCTAGCGTCGCAGTGCGCGTAACTGGTATTGATTAAAATTGATATCGACTGTGACTAATGTCAATACTTACTTCCTTACAGTTGATACCGTTACATAATGCTTGACTGCACGATATGTGTACCCACTTTTAGTACGGGCGTTAAAATGTACATTTCAAAGTAATAGTTTTCATGAACGCCACGTTTATGTAGAAGTAACACGTTTATTATCTGTGGTGAGGTTATATCCAGCCAGTGAACCCAGCTACTGTACAAAACACGTACACCTCATTACACTTTCCAAGTTGCTCAACTGCCATCAACGCTCTCGCCAAATTATTCCGTAAATATAAATTTTTGGAAAATATTTTTATACAAAATATTTATATTTTCATAATACACATTTAAGCGTATTAAGTACAAAATTGAGCGATTGGAGCACCAGGTGCAGCTGTAAGGTTTCAGAGACCATAATATGTAATAGACGGTTACGTAGATCGATAAGGTTTAATGTACCCAAAGGGTTAAGAAATATTATTAAGTCTTTTTATACTTGCCACCAACACTCTTCGCTTTGAAGCCGCGTCTTACCATTAAACGTTATAAATAGATTTAAGATCCTGGTTGTATAAAGCTTCTAATAATCCACTTTACATAATAATTAGAGTACATTACATACATAATATGTTTGTATCAGTTAAAGTTCTCGCTGAAAACTGTTGCCCGTCACTGAACCGCGCTCGCGACAGAACATAACGATTGAGAAATAAAAACAATTGTAATAATGTATGTACGTATATTATTTCATTTGTATATACACAGCTTATTGGATATAACTTACGAATAATGCAAAAATATGAAGTTATCTTGTGCGTAAGTATTACATTATATTTTACTTGATTAATAGTTATTAAACGCATATTTTTACCATACATAGCGATTTTTATTTCATTTTAGACAGGCCCTACGCGCATAATACGCGAATACGGCTCTGACGCTCCGCTGAGAAATGTTATACAATGTTATGTATCGCAGTCGTATAGACTACTATAGGTAGCATTATTAACAGACACGCCAGGTTCCTTGCGGAGTAGGCAGAGAGCACCCAGCGCTACCTCACCTCTACACATTTGGCGTGCTCCTACATTTATAACTCTCTTCTTAATTTTCACATCGGAAGCATAGCATGTAATCTTATAGTATCATACTGCAGCTATCTTACGGGCTACGTTCATTTGGTTACAACGTACGAGTAGGTATAAAAATAAATAAATACTATACTCTAATATATCTACATCGAATAACATCTTTGTTCTAACACATTATCACAGACACATAACATTAAGATGTTGACATCTTAGTCTGTCCATTTATCCAGTACTCGCTGCGCTGCAGGGGATGCGACTAAATTATTGTCTGATTTTAGTTCAAGGTTACTGTATTTAAGCAGTTTAGAGGGACGGCTCGGAAAACAATATAATAGAAAGCGTTCTGTAACATTATTGCAGTTATCGATTGTATTTGGTTGCAAGATATCATCAAAACCTACGTCTCACCTAATTATAATGAATCTTAACTTTATTTCTATGTAAATACTTATAAACTAATCGTTATTACAGTGTGTCAGAGAACAGATATTAGAATTTCCAGACGAAAAGTACTCCGTTCTTATTTTATTGCATGAAGGAAATATGACAATACTGACATAACAAATACGATGAGTAAAAGGAATGTTAAGTGGTACAAGTCGATAACAAACAGCTTACAGGTACATTACACTAGAATAAACTTACTAGTAATCTTGTTACAGATAATTTTCCGTAAGTATTTATTTCTCAATTGTAAGTTTTACAATTTAGCACTACGGCATATAAATAGTATTATTTACATCACAATGAGACATACATTGTAGCAGAGATTTATATTTTATAGAGAATAGAGTTCATTAACTTTTTTCTAAAATATACTTTTTTAATGATTACTAAAAATAAGAATATTAAGCGAATAGTTATTCTATGTTATTTTATTCAGTATTAATAAAGAACGTTATTGAATTAAAAATTAAGACAAGTAAACCTGTATCCGTACAGATTTCAAGTGGAACGTCGGGGAACTAATAACAGTGTAATTGCCGTTTTTCATATGCTTTCACACGTAGCGACTTCACTCAGTTGTCTGCTAATACAGTGAGGAAATTATCCAATACCGTATTATTACTAGGTACTACATCATCGTCGTTCACGGGGTAGGCAGGGAACATCGGGTGTTAAAGATCTCCATTGTCACGGAGCTGCCGTGATTCTTCTACATTCATCACTGCTCCCCAGGAGTCTCTTCCGCTCAGGTGACTTCAATATTGTAACAAAGGGAGTGCAATAGTGCAAACGTAGCATAGATGTAGAGATGCAGAAGTCAGAGCGTGGAGCAGGTGGAGGAGGCGGGCGCCTGCTGGTCGCGCGGCGGCGGCGGGCAGCAGGCGCAGCGCAGTCAGCGCGGCGGGTGGTGGGGGTGGGGGTCGGGGGGCGCGGGTGTGC
>DWME01004671.1:0-15985 GCA_018244795.1 Parelbella ahira ahira | reverse complement strand
ACGTCCAGCATAATGCTGAGTAGGATCCATGTTGTAACGTGTGCAGTCTGCAATTGCTCTATTTGTTGAATTTTTATATCTTAACGCTTGTATAAAGTTATATTACAAATAAAAAAGTTTCTTTCTTTCTTTCTTTCGATAAGAGACACTGACTTTATCTGCTAAGAGGTTTAATGACGGCCCGCGCTGCGGCTCAAGAGATGGTTTTAATTATATTAATCATATCCTACTATTATATAACGAGCCTAATTTTACATAACAAAAAAAACTGCTAAATGCACATTTAACCGTGCTGCAAAGATTTTAAAAGGGAATCGGAAAAATTAATCAAATACTCGTACCTATGGGTTTTTATTGTGTAAATACTGTCATACTGTAAGACGATGTAGTAGGGCTATTAATTAGTGCACCTACAATTTAATTTACAATATTCAAATCTTCGAGGTTAGTTATTCTATTTGGTATAAAATTAAACGGAATGTAAAGTTAAAAGCCAACTAATAAAAAAGGGCGTGTGGTGTATTTTGGCAAGCAATTAGCGCGGCGGCTCACACTTCACGCTCCACGGCAACGGCGGCGCGGCGGCTGCGAGACAGCAAAAAAAAGCGTGAAACGCGCGCTGAAATCGGTGCGTACACGCTTCAGGCCCCATTGCGAGCCAAACACGCCGCTGAAAATATGTCCTGCGGCCGCACACGTCGCCACATCTAACATTTAGCTCGGAACACACATTGTCTATTCAAGACCAGAACGAATGGGGGCACGCATTTCTATTACTCTCCGTGTCATCTCCACTTTTTGTTTTGTTTGTCGTGGAGTCACGAGCGGCGCGCGGGCTGGTGCTGCAGGCGGCCCGCTCGCTCGCGGCCGCCCTGCTGGCGAGCCGGTCGGGTCCGTGTGGTACGCCGTGCTATTGAAACACACGGATGAGAACTGTAACTCATGCAGATGTATGTAAGCCTTAAAACGAATCCTCACACCTGTATTTCAGTGAATGGATAGGCAGAGGGGTTTAATAAACTCTCATGATATGCAATATGTGTACCTAGGTACATATTCATATTATTTACATATGTGTTATAAAAGTATGTGTAATTTGGCCCCCGATAAATGCAAGTAGAATAATAGACCGTAGCAGTAGGTTTCCCAGCCGGCCGCGTCTGTCTGCCTCGTTGGTGAGGCGGTTGGTCAAGCAAACGCGACTGCAGATCAAGAGTCAGCATTTGTGACCGGTGTATAGCAATATAATAATAATAATAATAATAACAATAGGTTTATCCTCTATTCCATAGTGGGAGGTATAACATAATTAGTGAATCGAGGAAGGGTATTACGTTACTCTGCCTTGCATGGTTTGCATTTACCTACGTCTCGCTCAGCCGGCTGATTTGATAAGGTCTTTGGTGACAAAACGCCTCCATGCTTCTTTTTAGTTGATTAATAACTGAACCAGATAAAGTTTGCGAATCGACCGGCGACGGCATTTATTAAGTACTACATAAACTCGTTAGCGCCGCATCGAGGAATTAGAGGTGAAGTTGAGTCGTGTAGTAACACGTTATCGGTAATTGGCGCTTCTAATTAGCAAACTGGAGAAATAACTAAAGTTTGTAACCATTTAGCTACATACATATATTGCCATTTAAATTTTTATTCTAGTTATAAATTATCCGTAAATAAATTTACCTTAACAGAATTTTATATTATATACAGTATCGTTATAACAATAAGAGACTCGACGTCATTACCGCATTCCAGCTGAACTCCACAGCTGCAGAGAGCTGAGATCGCCCGCTCCTGCCGCTACCGACAGGGACACTTCTCCGACGTGACTACTAGTGTTCTATTGTATGTCATGTAATAAGTTTCATTTACTGTAGCAAAGAAGCTATCTTTAATTTCACGTCGTTCCTGGTGTATTACTTGTAGAGAGTTGGTACTTGACATTCATAAGGCTGCTAACGAGGCTTCCAACAACAATGAACAGTTATCAGCTGGCTTACCGTGTTCGACTGCGCAGCGTGCCTTCAAAAGCCAGCAAGTTCCAAGAATGCGACACTTTCTTCCTTTTCATACAGTAATAATGAAGGGAACCGGATTTACATAACCAAATATCAATGTAATTCCTGAAGAACAATCTTAACATTCGCAAACGACGTTTAACAGCTTACGCTACTTAACCTGGAAGCTAAGCATCCTAATAAGAATTGTATGAAGGCGGCGCAAAATAAACTGCAGGACAGTTGTGGAGTGGAGTCTTCTCGTTTGTTGCATAATCTCTTGATACTTGACTGCCTTGTTCATCGAGTAATTGCAAGTGCGACTGCCGATCGGGAGGTCCTGGGTTCAAATCCCAGGTCGGGTACTATGTATTTATAGGATTTTTCTAATTTATAATTTCTCGTACCGACTCGGAGTCTGGAATCGTGTCCGGTGTATGGCAATAGGCTCACCATCTATTTATTCCATGGGACTTAAACGTAACTGGTGAAACGTGGGAGTTTACTACACTCCTCTGCCTACCCCTTCGGGGATTACAGGCGTGATGTTACGTTAAATCAAGAATAGTAGTAAAATAGTATTATTCTACAGTGTTTGTATTACAGAAAAAGGAGAGATTGAATTGGACCGCTACATAATATTTTGAATGTGCCCACAGCAATTTTAACTCTTCAACTCGACTCCAAATGATCTATTGCCGTTTGTCCTTTCCAAGCCACTTAGCCCTTTAGGTATCTTTATTACACGGTAAAACGTATTTCGGACAATTTTCTATTTGCCATGCATTGTATATATTCTGGAGACTAAGCTAACCAGACCTGTATGACTAGACGCAGAAAGATTTTATGACATGATCCAACACGCCAGTCACGTACTAGAAGCGCCTCGTCCGCGTGGCCCCAATAAATGGAACCGCTCGGGATCAAATCGCTAACATAAAAACAATATCGCGTTCCGGCTCGCACATTAACTTACACGGAAACTTTATTGTCCAGTAAATTGAAAACATGAATATTTTTCCAATGAAATTGTATAAAAATTACGCCGGCGTTTGCTGAAGTGGAACTAACGCTTTACAATAACATCCTCTCGCGAGGATCTGGCAGAGGAGGGTTCAGTACAGAGCACGTACGGTTCCACAGCTCGTTTGAGCAAATACTCACTGAAATTCATAACTGGTTATGAAAGGATATGAAAGCAGTTAAGAAAAACCGATATTCAATGGTCAGTGCTGACCACGGACATCTCTGTAGTATCACGTTACACTGTCACCATGCGTCATACCTTGTGTCTATGTTATCTGTTTTTACAGAATAGTCACATATTGATTGGATTTTACTTTCGACGGCTTGCGATACGAAAGGCAGACGTTTTTAACGAAATCTTCTACATAGTTCACATCTGCTGCCGCCTCTAACGTGTCACAACTGAGATCTCTTCTCTACTTCCCTCAACAAAAGCGATGGTGCTGCCGCCGATTATGAGGTGCGAAAACTGTTATTACTTTAGAGAAATGTATGGGAAAACTCCGGTTGGATTTACTTTTTTCACTCGTTAGTCAGCTATCCCGAATAACAATACTATAATTAAACTCGTACTTATTCAACCATGTCCGTACATTCTCACGAAAAATGTAACGATATAATGGACGTAGGTAGGTATAATGCTAGCTGAGCCCCTGGTCAACAATGTGCTGATGTCTGCTGAGGGTAATGACGCTCATTTTAAATATTTACACGACATCCATGTACTTCATTGTTTTTCATTGACCTGATTTTTTACCGTCAACGTCACCATCCCCTGCCCGTCTCCGCCCACTGCTAGACACAGGTCTCTCCAATAGCTCTACTAGTACTGAGCTAGATCTTCAGCTCCAACCACAGACAACTAATCCAACCAGAAACAGTAATTCCACCAAGCCAGAGGGCGCCCTACGCCGTTTGCCAAGGCATGGTCTCCTCACCAAAAAAACGTTATTTTTTCTATATCGTACATATGTCATATTTATTTTATAGATTTAACTTCACGTGCATGTGCGTCTTAAGTTCGCACTTCGGTACCCATTCTCCGGCGACACCTACATTGCGAAATATTGTACGTTGAACGAGTTGCGCCCTCGTACTAGCTCCCTAACAAACGTTGCTGCTGCTGATTTACGCGTGCATTCATAAAATAAAAAATATAAGTTCTTCAGGAAATTAAAAGTGGACAAGTGATAAAATAACTATTTCATAGTAGATGAGGATAAAAAACCGAAGTGTACAAACTCTTAATTGCTGCCATAATGCTATGTACCAGTACGAGCGCAGGCCACGTGTTCCAGCGCGCGCCACGCTCGCGGCTCGGCCGCCCCACACTGGTATTGGAACCACACTCTAGTAATAATCGTGTCTGTAATTATTGCTTATTGGTGTGGATTTACAGCAGTGCAATTAAAGCCGGCTTCCCAGGCGTTTACAAGCGAGTTTTTTGTTGTTTTAATGACTTCCCACCGATATCAATGCTTTTCTGGGATTCCTTGATTTGATCGAAACCGTTTCGTTTCAATTCGAACCTTACAAATTATACACAGATTGTGTACAAGATTGAAATTACAAATTGGGGGAGAGAATTTAATAAATAGGTACTTTATTGTATCTCATGAAACGATATAGCTCCGCACTCTGCCTGAAATGTGTCTAAAATAAAGGTAAATTTACGGCTTTCATGTAAGCGATACATTAAACAATGAAATTATTATAATAATCTCTGCTAGTGTTCTGTTCGCGAACACAATGGAAACTGTTTGACTTATTCATTTATAGGAACACAACTTTGAATAAAACCCTGCGTTCCAAAACATTCAATTAACAGAAATTTAACGCCCTGCGTGTAGGGCGGCCCTTCGCGGAAAAACAAACACTCCTAAAAATGGCTCCAAATGACATGTGAAATGTTTCACCGTCACGATGAGATATTGTAATGATCCGTTACGAAAAATGATAATGTGGCCCATGCGAGCGCGGCATTAGGGCCGCGGCCGCGGGGCCGGCCTGCGCTACGTCGGGCTGAGGGACGGCCTAGGCAGTCGCCGGGAATGGAATCAGTTAATGGCACAAGGCGATAGTGTCGTTCGACATCGTATGCTACGAGTATATATATACAGTCATGTTCATAAATATTAGGCACCCAGTGAATTGCTCAATGCCGGCAAATCTGTATTGCTGATTGTTTTAAGGGAATGGTTTGTGGTTACTTCCAATGTTATTTAACAAAAGTAATGTCACACCCGGAGCTTGTAATAGTCTTGCAATGCAATAAACAATAAACTTGCAATAAAGTGCATTTTTTATGCGACTACAACAGTGTTTATCTACCCTAATTTAGTAACTAAATAATGCCCAAAATACGTGAAGGGAACAAGGCATTAGCCAAGTTCAGATGGCAGCCAGTGTGAAGTATGTGCAAAACATTATAAAACCGTTTAAGAATACATTCAGCCGTGAGAATAAACCCCGAAAAGTCAGAAATCATGAAACCACGAAACGTGAGGACCGCTTTTTGGCTAGAGGCTCTATGAAAAATCGATTTCAGTCATTTCATGACTTGGCTGTAGTCAAGAATGTGGCGTTAGGAAAAACAATAAGTGCGGTTACTGCGAGAAGACTTCTGCAAATTGGCCCTAAAGCCTGTAAAGTTCGCTAGGAACTTCGTCTCTCGGAAAAAATCGCAAACCTCCAAAAAGGCCAAAAAATACTAATATTATACCGAGGCAGACTGAGACAGAATATTTCTAAACCATGTTTCCATAATTTCCGACTTCGACTCCGTTAACTATTACGTACGTGGCTCTGTACGCAATTCTTCTCCCGGCATGTAGGTACATACATTGTTCTTCGAAAGATCAGTATCTGTGTTGGAAACAATTTCCATTAAAACTTCTTGTTACTGCGTGACATCATTTCTTTCGTGTGATTGATTTAAGTTTTAAAATTGCAGCTTTATTGTCGTCTGGATACTTTGGACGTAAAGTTTGTAATTAATGTTGGACCTGTCGCGGAATTTAATACTACGGACTTTTAATACTATGGATAAATATTTAGAATTTTTAAAAATTCGTAATAAATCTCTAATTATCTTTAAGGCAAGTGGTTACAGGATCGCCTATCTCTGTTTTCCAATTAACCGAGAGAGCGATGAAACTCATTGAACTGAATTTACGGATTAATTCGGCATTCTATTACGCCTCAATTCAACCTGAGCCGAGTACCTACTTACATTAAATCTATTTCATTTATTCAAAGTGTCAATTCAAAAGTTTCGTTCAACTATCAATGTTTCTGTTTAAGCAACATCACAGGCTCATCAGTGACACTGAAGCGCCTCGTATCTGTACTAGTGTGAACCGCTCGCGCCACTACTCCAGTGCCGCAACATCCGACTCAGCTCGGCGACGTGGGCATGCGGCGCGGCCGTGCGGCGCGATCACACATGTTGCCTTTTTTCTTTCCGTCTTTTTTTCTGTCGGCGTCTCTTGCTCCTTTCCTAATGATTTAAATGAACATTCCCATATTTTATTAATTTGCTACATAACTGACGCTCGGCCGGCTGAGTGGGTCGCGGCCGGTTTGTTTTGACAACGATAAATTGAGCGTTTGTTGCGAGACCCTGCCGCGAGATTGAACCAACGTGTCACTAGTTTATAATGCATGAGCCGGACAGCTAGTCGACGAACACAAAAGGTATGTATAGCATTAACGAGTATCTATCGATGGACCGTGGTGCAGATTGTGTATGTATAACAATATATATAAACATTTGTCACAATATAGCTTTATGTGAGATTATGTAACAAATACTCTACTACCTACGTTTTCACGAGCATTTTAATGCGTCGTATGTATAGTTAAACTGATCTACGTAGTCGATTGCGGTTGATATCATTGGACAAAAAAAAACACAATAATGCGATAAACGTTGTGCTTTAAAATTTCTTCTACACTGATTGGCAGTTAATAATACATGTCCATCGAAAAAGCCCCTCGAGTAGACGCCATCCTCGACGCCATTCTCTGCTAAATACCTAGCAGCTCTTCGTCGAACCGACAACTGAGCTTCACAGTTAAAAGCATCCGATGCACCCACATTCCACAAAAGCTTTAGTCCTTCAGGGTTCTGATTTGTGCCTGTTCCTTCACTCGCTTTGCACAGGCAATAACGCAACCTAACTCAACATGCAAATTGCTCTATGCCGTTGATACCGCTTTCTACTCTACCCTCCCCAACGCGGGAGGACTGATAAGGAAACCGTATGAAAGAACAGCCACGGAAGTTTCTCCATACGTGCGGGACACAGACCTGCACCACGATCTTGTAGTTCTTGATGAAGCAACCTGCATACTATTTCGTCATGGCTGGCTCTCGCATGGATAACCTCATTCAGAAATATTAAACAAATTTTATCTTCGGTTCTGTATATTATTATCTTGCGTTTTGTAATACAAATAATAATATGAATTTTAAAAATAAAAAATAGACACTCACAAAACGTTTATGACTTTTGGAAAAAGAGATTTTACAACTCAGAGGTATATTCTGATACAAACAAATGGAAAGCAGGCCACCGAACGATTTTCACTCAAACCATCAAAGAGGCGAGCATTTAGTGGAATAAAATAGGAAAAAAATGTTACGAGGCGAGCATTCAGTGGTATAAAAAAAATACTACTACAAAATACCTTTATATAAAATACTATTGCGTGGTGTATAAATGTAAAATGTAGTAAACAAGCTATATCTCGTCCGGAAAGACTCTTGTACATCAAGTGCGTTGTACGTACTGGTAACTGTGGTACCTGGTAACTACTGATCTCAATCTCGCGCAGTTGACATGACGGAGACCGCCTTTGCTATTTGCTTTTGTGTGAAAGTCGTATACGTACTGAGACGGTCAAGCTCTGATTACTTGGTAATGACGGTTTCCAGCTAATAGCAATGATAACCTAGTGATTTTGTACTCAGTCTCCGACACCAAAGGTCCTGAGTTTAAGTCGTCGCGTACAACTTTGTAAAAAAAATTGCACACGCAAGTATCAAGTAAGCAGCAAGTGCAGTATCACTTGCTGTAACTACTGTGGACGCCCTCTGCCTCATCTTGGGGACATAAGACATTAGGTCAAGTCAAGTAAGTCAAGCTGTAACTGTTATGGAAAACATTGTTAAGTCATCTGAACTTGTTGCAGTTCTTCATGATAATATCGAAGACACAATCGCGCCCCACATATTTTACAGAGACGTAATTAGTGCCTTAGTCATGTTCCGCTGGTAGACACTACGGAGCCTCGAGAGATTTTAAAAGGTCGAGGTCTGAGTTGGGCTCCACGGGGTAAATTTTTTATATGACGAGCGGCGGCCAGCAGGTTGACGTCCCTGAGGCCTCGAGAAGTCTTTAAATAACATGTAAACTTGCCACTAGTATACGAAAGTCGTGCCGTCCGACATTCTTGTCTTCGTACATTGCTGGCGGTTGCCATCACGTTTGAGGCCACGTCTACATCTCTTTTATGTTTCTAGAGTATTGTCTACAATGTATCGTTTTTCCAGAAGTCTAATTATCATTTTTAATACATCGTTACCAAAGGTCCCTTACAGGGTACGCAGAAAGCACTATAACTACCACTACTTCTCTATTATCTAAGCAGTCTCGGAGACCGGCGGGGGTGTATAAGGGCAGCGATGAATGTAGAAGAAGTTCATGTACGTAGCCAATATCGCCATCATCATCAGCCTATTCCCGTCCACTGCTCTATATCGAGCAAGCACATCAGTGCTACAAGTTATTTATTTACGACTACGGTACGAATTCCAAAACGACGTAGTTGTGTGTGACTCGGCTTTGCATGCCGAGTATAATCCGCACTAACAAACACCGCCGACCACGGCGCTCGGCGCGAGCCTCGTGCAGGCCTTATCCGATTTGCATCCGAGTGAAAGTTCGCTACACGCCGACACTTCCGCCAGCGGTCCACTGACGAGCATCAGCATCCACGCTCCTTACGACACTATATTGCCGCAATCCTGTATCGCCTCCACGTCACAGGCGACAACTAATGATCGACTGTACGCAGTTTTCACACAACTTAGAAACTCCGCTCTCAAGTTGCGCCTTATATATTCGAGGACTCCCTCGAATTACTTTTTTTCTCGTCCGTGGACCGTCGCCACAATTTTCGACGAGCTGATGCAACAATGGAGCCGGCTCAGCGCTAATACCTATGTACACACATTCACGATGTATTTAGCACAATAGGGCTCGCAGCACGTTATGTCGCCAAAGAAAGCGAGTTTACGTTAGTTTTGGACTGGTCAGAGCAATCTGTCGGCAGATTCATTTTACATAAACGTATGAATGTTGAGCTTAGCTATTATTAAAGATAATAAATTAAACAACGTTCCAATTTTAAAACTATCATTCTGAAATTGTACGCGTAGCGAAAGAATACTTCTTTTGTGCTGCGATATACTTCACACTACGTGTAAGTACACACCACATCAGTAGATAAATATTGAACCTGAGAGGCTCCTCAGGTCCTTCGATCCTTAACCTAAGAACTAACGTTTATATAAGACTACTGGGAATTGATCAGTCAGTCGCATTAAATAGATATTATCTATTCGTGTGGTTGGTATATTAACATTTCAGTATCATAAGCAACTGTAATATTATTTGTGCCTTACAAGCACGGCAACAAACTAACAGCAACTATAACTTTCTAACAGTTTTCATATCTACTGTAAGGACACGGACTTTAAAGCAAAAATGACAAAAACACACTCGACAGCTCATATCATAAGCTAACGCCAACTCCGCGAGGCCGGTGCGCGACCAGAACAAATGAATAAGCTGGCGTGAACACTCACACCCACTTACACTCATAATAGCCAGCAACAGCAGCGCAAAAAGTGAAGTGCTCCATGATACTCCGCGGCGGCATTGTCCAGTGCGGCAGTTCCGCGTAGCGCCCCGCGGGACCACTCTATTTGACTCGACAGCCACCAGCGCGCGCCAGTCTGCCCCCGCGCACACACTTCGATGTTATAGACATTCTTATTCACCTGTTTCTCGGTATCTTACCCTTTCAATATTACAACTGTTGGTAAACAGTCAGCTTAACCACAATGAAGTTTTCGGATGAAAATAAAATTAATTTTATGATTGATGTGCATTTTTGTTGCCAGCCATTGAACGAGTGTTTGTAATGATTGAACGGAGACGTGTTATTAAACATTTAAGGGATTTAAATATAAAACCTGAGTAATTCAACTTTCTGAGGTATATTCCCAAGATCCATAGACAACATGTTCTCCTACCGCTAGGTAGCCCCTCTGCACTAAATTGATGTGGTTACTTTATTATAGTTCTAAAGCAAACAATATCTAGCCGAGGTAACGATGGTTGGAGACTAAACCCCAGCGTATGCAATACGACTCACAACAAATGGCTTCGTAACCTCGAGATAAGGCCTTGTAAAAAGGTAAACTAGTCTGCTGGATAAATATTATCGAATATTTTATGAATTTCAGCGTCAAAACTTTGCAGTGTAATAAAAGTGTTTGTCAGAAACTTCACGACGCTGCCCGGCGCGTCCCTCCGCGCTCCAAGTGTCAATGAAAAGGTTATAATGAAACGTGACTCGCGCCTTTTGGACCTTCATGTTACGGAAACTGACAAAAAATCATAATACATTTGTTTCGTAATAAAATATTTTGAGTTACGTCGCATTGGGGAACACAAAAAGCTCAATATTCTTGTTAAAATTGAAAATTGCTTAAACATTCTTGTAGATGACGTACCTACATAAGTACACAGAAAGTACACTTTACGTACAAATGTAAAAAGATTGAACTGCATGAACACCAATATTGTTAACATGACAGTGACTCTTATCGCTGCACTTTATTCTGTTTGTGCAGCAGACAAGACTATGTTGAAATAGTCATAGGAAATAGACATACATATTTACTGTTCATGGAGTGAGCACTTACATCTCACGCTACATATCGATTATAGTAAATGGCACATTAGTCAAAGCCCTGAATAACACGGGTCTGCCATGAAATAGTCTTCTAACAACTGAATATCAAATGTGTAGATTTCGACCAATAGATTCCAAATATAAGCTTTGTTTTAATGTATATTTGTTTTGTTAATCACGTCACATTCTTTTTGTATTTGCTTCAAAGAAAATATGATGTTTACAATTGATTTAGGAAATATGCCGAATACAAATTGTTAACTTGTGATAACTAAAAAATCATATGTATGCAAAACCTACACAAAATTGTATGGAGAATAGGTACTCAGATTAATATTAAAGAATTTTACACGGGATACCTATATTGGTCACAATAAAATAAAAATGTCCTTGAACCCAACTTGATAGATCTTGACAAAGTATTGCTTCTCCCATTTTACATCAAACTTACATATATACCTAGTCATGTTCATCGCATGAAAATTTGTCCTGCGTTTAGTGGGCATCGAACCTATAACTGTGTGCTCCGCAATTGGGATCGCTAAACACAGCGCACATTTAACATTTGCTTACACTTGGCGTATTGACAAAGTCCCAATACTCTTACTGATAGTAAGTACAATGCCCTGGATCTAAGGCTCTATAACAACTAGGGGTTTCTTAGCCACAAATGCTGGGACTTAGATGTTCATGGAGTTGAATTGGACTGTCCTTGGACTACTCCGTTCCGACACGCCATTATAATCGGTAGTGCGTCCGAGGAATGTGCACCAGTTATGTTATACATACATACATACGTCGGACTGACTGCCTCGTTGGTCGAGTGGTTGCAAACGCGACTTCTGATCGAGAGGTCCTGGGTTCAAATCCTGAGTCGGGTACTACTAGATTTTTCTAATTTAGAATTTTCAGTAGTGACTCGAAGTCTGGATCTGTGCCCGTTATATGGCAATAGGCTCACCACTTATTCCATGGGACGTAAACGTAACTGGTGTAACGTGGGAGTGTATAACTAAACTCCTCTGCCTACCCCTTCGTGGACTACAGGCGTGATGTTACCTTGTTACATATGTCGGACCATGGAATAGGGGTTGCGTCTATTGCCAGACCCCGGGCACAAATCCAGACTCCGCGTTACAACTGGAAACTTGAAGTTAGCAAAACTCAATAACACTTTGACCGACCCAGGTATGGAATCCAGAACGTCTTGACAAAGAGATCAGCAGCAAACAGTAAGCAAACACACTTGAAACAAATACAGTGCTAATTTTTTTATAACTAATAATATGTTAATTTGGATAGTTCCGTAACATGTGTAGTAGGTAGGATAAAGTTAGTTAATGGTAATAAAATGCACCATGTATTAGGCCGCGCCGTACAGCCTCACTGATTGATGGAGCGGCGGTCGGCGGGGCGCCGCAGCGATATGTCCGCCGAGTCAATGTTCCACAAGTGTCCAACAGGCAATTATTGGGATTGCGCTAGCCTCTCTAAAAACAGGCTTGTAAACCCAATGTAGTTTATTTGACGCTATTTAAATCGACAGCTATGCTCTATAGTTAGTTGAAAATCTGTAAACTGTATTTACAATCTGGTTTTTCCATAACATAACATAACACCTGTAATACGCGTAGGGGTAGGCAGAAGAGTATAGAATACTCCCAGTGTAGAATACTCCCTAGTTTTTTATACTTCTTACGTTTTTTCTTATATTTTTACTTAAAATGAAAAACTGAGAGCTATAGTCTATCTTGTAATGTTTAGTCTGTTCAATCTGAATTATAAGTTTTTATAGTAATACTAATTTTATTATAAAGATACTATATCATAAACAGAAAAATAGATACCTATCATGTGCAATCACACAATCGAAAACAGCTGTTTAAGAAAATTTTACGAATGAATCTCCAAAAAATTCGTAGCGCATCGAATCGCGCAACAATCGCAGGACAGCGCGCACAAACGCGCAATCGCACAATACGCGGCCACAATACGCGATAATTTGCATGACGGCTTTTTATCGACACAGCTTTGTCGACACAGCAGCTGCGCTGGCGTGACGTCACACGCTCGCTGCGTTAGATACTCGTCGACTAACGAAACCGTCGACGCCCGCATTTTCACAACCACCGCTTGTCATCCACAGCACGCACACGGACACCAGACTCGTAGCGGCGACAATGCTTCGACGTAAAGGTTTCAGTGAGTTAATACCTATTATAAAAACCCATCCCAGGCTCTCTAACTTCACATAGCATATGCCTCCGATACATTAATTCTATCAATAATATAGGCATAATATACAGATGACATCAATATAAACATATTGTCTCGCCCATTATCGATAGCTTCAAACAAAGCCCAAGGATTGTCAGCTGCTACGAGGTGCTGGCAAACGTTTTTCGTCTCTTCTAAATTACCTAATTAAAATCGTCAATAATTCTCTTCTGTTAAAGAAATATTCGACCTTCCGGAAGTACCTCTTAAATAAACCCAATTGACAAGTCTTTTCTGCGAGATAGGATATGTTGACCTTTTGCAAAACGAATATCGTAGCAATTTATTTGCTATGTTGACGCTTGCCTTGTAGCTCTGTGATACCAAATGTAAGCAGGTAACTTATAAATTAGAACGTCGTGGCTCACTGCGGAAAAGGTTTCCTTCAAAACTATAAATATTCCATTAGTCACTTGCTTTAATTTTGATCTATATCCGTGTTTCGTTTAATAATTAATCATATAATCTCAATTTTCATAGTATGAGATTTATACGTAGGTGTATGTACGCAAGTTAACTTAGTATACAGTAAGCTTCGCTTACTGTCATCTAAAGAGATGTTACAGACACAGATTCCTAGTGAAAGTCATTTTTTGGTCTAAACAATACTTATGTACGCTCGCAGCTAGAATACACTAAGGCATACGAGTCGAGTCTCAAATGGTTCGCGTTCGAAGCACGCTCAGAAACGGTGACAAGCGTGACGGCACTATTACATAAATTTACACCCTTTTACCGACTACGACATATAGAACCCTGTGATTTAGTATTATTACCAGTAAATAAAAAGTAGTAGGGGAGCAAAGAGGTGGAGCGAAATGATATTGTAATAGCCACGAGTAGGGCCCCGAAATGGTGCCCCGGCAGCGACTTTGTAATTGATTCGCTTGTCCCATGAGCGGTTACGCTGTAGTAAGTTTAGTTTGAATTTCGCCGGTCGGAACAGCGCAGAGGCTGCGACAGAGGACTCTCGGGTGACTCATAAACGATACAACTATTTTTATCGCAGCCCGAACGAACATTTAAAAGAAACTAATCTAAAAAGTGCCAAAAACAAAACTACCATTTTAAAGGTGGTTTAGTCAAATCAATAATAACTTAAAAGACTTTTTATGGCTGTGCAAAAAGTGTGTTGTGAATTACGGGATTAATATTGGGCGGCGAGTGGCTCGATGAGTGTGGAACAGTTCTGCAATTACGAGAGTGATTTACAATTCGTTAGGTCCGTCGCGAGTGCTCTGTGCAGTGAAAGATAAAACGCGACCGCAATTAAAGTTCCAAAATGGATTATTCAACAGGAACTACGTCTTCGGTGAACAATATGAGGCCAATCTTCGGAGCGTACGCTTTTCAAGGTGAGTCACTAAATTATTATAGTCCGTAGACACGATAGGATACGAAGACACGAGAAAAAAGGCCCGATATGGTTAATTACAATATTCCCAGGTACCAATAAAACAAGCAATAATACGTCGGAATCAAAGACCCGAAATCAATATCGACTATTGCCTAAACAATAAAAAATTGGGCACAGCACATTACAATTATATCCCATAAACGGTTCCGTAAAGAATTATTATAACACGGCAACTCAAGCTGCCTGCGCGCCGGGCACCGCGCGGCTCTCGGCCCAGCGCCGCATCGCGATTAGTTAACACTCTCAGCCACTATCGCCGATGCGTCATTTTTATGTCATTGTACAATTTTACAAAAAACCAAACACCATTAGCCATTCTGACGCGCGTACGAGCCTCGGCCGCGAACGTAACGGTCGGCTCACACAATGTATTCCTGCAACTCCACGGACCTCTAAAAAAAGAAGATACCTTTCAAAAAGCCGCTTATTAACCTCTCATCGAATCCGACCGTAAAATGTAAACTCGATAAAGCCACCAATTAAAACTAAATATGAGAATCTCAATAATCAAAGCTCGAGCCGCTACATCTGACACCGAAAAATTTTTCTCTCAAAAAAAATAAATCGCGTTTTTTTGTAACAAACTCAAGGTCACAGACGCAGCATGATTTTCGCCTTCCGACTATTACGATGCGCACAATAATGTGGCGGCCGCGAACCTGATAGAGCCAATTTTGAACCGTGTGTCGAACACGAAGCAATTCGTTCGGTTACCAAAACGACAAAAAGCGTATTCGGTAAAGAATATAAGACAGGGTAGCTGGTGATAATAACAATGCTTTATGAAAAGGTTTAGCCAACTAATTTGTTTTTTCTCGGCTACTGTCGATCTCGGTAGCGATGCAACCTTTTTTTGTTGGAGGAGATCAATCAGTCAAAATAACAGTGTGATACCGCCTTTGATGCGATCCGCCCGGTCAGTTTTAATCTCGCCTGATACATGATTAGATCACCGATGATGCAGCAGAGACGCCTCGCTCCAAATTGGACGAACAGAGCGGCTCGCTCGCCGCGCGCTGCAGCACCAGCTAACGAGCCGCCGCCGGCCCGCGAGCGCGCCCGTGCGCCAACACGGTGTACAAGTACCTACTCGTAAACACATGGATCACCGAAAAAACACAAATTTTTTACATGTTCCTTTGTCACATTGAAGGTGACGTCAAAAAGTTTATAAATTATTTTATTTCGATTATAAGGGGCACGTCGGTTCAAGAACGCAAGGCAAGCGTTCGTAAGATTCGCGAGACCGGCGCAACAGGTTCTCGGAGGGACGACG
>DWME01004670.1:0-15987 GCA_018244795.1 Parelbella ahira ahira | reverse complement strand
GTTACGGAGTACAATCTGTTGGAATATGAACAAAATAACATTGACAATAACCGAAATGTATTGAAAAATACATTTAAAATTGTTTATAGAATCTTTGTAGACAATTTTACTTTAATATAACAGCGAGTGGAGTTATAGGACATACATATAACAATTACCTATAATACATAATTATATCAGGTATACTATATATATAATATGTATGCATTCTGCAATATGTTGCGCATAGTGTGTATTGTATAATAAATCAGCATGTACAAAAGCAGCCGGTAGCCGAAATAATTTGAATTCAGAAACGTTTCAAATAAAGAACGTTACCCGTCTGCGTCATTAGAGTACCTACTGAGTTCTTATTGTGTCATATTAAGTTGTCAGTTTCCGACGCCTTGCAAGTTAGTAATCGATGCAGTAATGGAATATCGATCCTGTAATACGTTGTGGCTTATCGATTGAGGCGCCCTAATAGTAGGTAAGTATATTGACAGCTTTATAAGTATTACTTTTAGAATATGATGTAATGGTACAGTTATGTATCTATAATAATGTTTTTTTAATAACAATAAGCATTTAGAGCCTTGAAGAGGAGGTGAGGTTTGTACTATGAATCCACACAAACACAAGCACGCTAATAAGGAGTTTTCTAAGGAGATTCTCGAATGTTCTGTACGACAGATTGAATATTTCATCACAAATTGAAACTACCCCGGTAGTTATTAACTATTAGATTCATATACCTATCAGATTTCATCATAATTCTCATTATCATAATAATTATCATTATCACTATCCAACTTATGCATTAGGTTTCTTATCCATTATCCATCTTTTATCCATTAGGTTTGCTTAGGAAAATTTATGCAGGTCCTGTTAATGTTTCACTACGTGCGGATATTGGAATTATATCAATGGTTTTGGTTAAAGAGGTGAATTTATTTACGAATACATATAGCTGCACTCATAATCCTGTATGAAATACGATAATCAAAACTACATTACGTTGGTCAGTTTTACGACCAAAGCCGTATTGTATGGGCAGAAACCTATTAACTAATGTGTAATAATGTATGTATTATTGCTTTGATAGTAAATTTATGCGTAAAATCTGTACCTCGTTGTTTGTTATTAGTATATCATGAAGCTAGGTGCCTTACGGGGTAGGTAGAGAGCATCGAGTGTCAAATATCTCTATCCTTTTAGATCCGACATACTTCTTCTTGTCTTTTTTTAATACACGCACGCCAATTTTAAAGCTTATTGCCTCCCCTATCGTCCCCTATAGTCCCCTACAGTCCTCTATAGACAGTACCTGCCATATTTTGTCAAAGTAAGTAATTCTTGTTGTTTCTTGTTATATCTACCACCGCACATAAATTAAACAACTATAAACTACATTTATATTGCGGAATATTTTATTTTGGGTAGACAAACATTTCTTGTTATATAATTAACTACTGAAATAACTTTGACATTTGCAAGGATTGGCGCCGATTAGAGGAGAGCTATATCCAGCAGTGGACAGGGGCTGTTCCAGAGACTGATTTACAAATCATCCGTGCACCAAACCACATCTACAATGAAAGTGCTGATGAAGCGAGTGTTTTTTCGTTTTTAAAATTGTCTATAGATTTACATACATTTTAATATTGAAGTTAGCAAATTTCTAATCATGGTGTCGTTGCGTTTAATTTCTGAATCATTCTGCAGTGATATTTAATTTCCATATTCTTAATAAAATCACTAAACTTTACGTCATCAGTAAGTCGGTAATGAAATTTAATGAACGAAAGTATCAATGCAATTCAGATATAAAAGACAGACCTGGTTCATAATATAAAATTTCAGGTAATTTTACTAAGAATATTGAAAAACGGATTTGTGGTTCACCGGATATTGGATTGCGAGCAGACTCTGGCTTTGCTTGTAAATATTGATTAAAATGTGAAATTAAAATTCGATTTCATATCATAAAAACTGAGATAGGAGCAACATAAGTGGCAGTTGATTTGATTGTAAGTGAATACTTAGTAGGAGTTGTACCTCATGAATGTGTATGTCCAATACACTAAAATTTCTAGTAAGTACTTGATTTTCCATTGTCTTTTCTGTTACTTGGGTAATATCTCAGTGTGTTTGCCGTCAATTCTCATGCCTAGAGCTGTAGTTGCTTACGTATCAGATATAAAGATGATACAGTGCCCTGAAAACAAAAAAAAATTATCACAGAATATGCATTCCTAAAGTATAATAACTTAATTGAACTTTCGCTCATTAAATTTAGGTTTCATAATTTTATTGAGTTTCATTTAAGTATGCTATTTAACCAAACCTCTAACATTTCGTAACGATCTAAAAGAAAACTACTTTATAGGGGTATTGGATGATTAAGAGAGGGGCGGAAGGGGCTGAGGAAAGCCGTTTATATCCCTCGCGACCGCATATCGCTACGATTTACAAAGTTGAATAAGTTGTGCCACCATCGGCTCTTAGCTACGTTGTCGCTGGTGACATATACTGAAGAAAGATTCCGAGGTTTGTGATCTTTGTGTAACTTGTGAACTAGTGCGCTCCCATTGTTATCGTTAAACTTTATCGTTGAAGCATCTGTTGAGTTTAAGAGCTTTGCAGCGAGGGCCGGGTGTTTAACTGAGCAACTAATCTTTGGTGGAACAGCTTAACGAACCAAGCTCAGCGACGGTTGGTCAGCTTTTACATAGCTGTAGCGAGACATGGAAATCCTTTTCAGTCAGCCATCTGAAGTGATATTAAAATGAACGTAAATTGTTAATCCTCATAGAGTTGCTTTTAGAGAAACTTGTTTATGCGTTCTTTAAGCTCACTGTAAAAAGAAAATTGTGGAATGATTTGCTTGCATTCATTTCATATATTTTTTTAATTTAATAAATTGATTTATGAGTTACTGATTCATAATTATATTTTACTTAATTTAATTCTTAATACTCTACTTAATTTTATTTGCTGAAAATTGTCATATATAAGTATCACATAGATTTTTTATATGTAAAAGGCTAGCTTATATAGAAATCGCAGATGCGCCCTAAGATGCTTAGAAATGTACGCATACTTAGAAAAAGCCTATTGGCCCTTGCTTTGAAAAGTTAACATAATATGACATAGGGATTTACTAAATAGGGTATAACACATCTGAATATTTTGTTATACGAGTACATATAAAAACACCAAAACCCGTGAAAAAAACGTAACATCTCGCCTGTATTCCCCGAAGGGGTAGGCATAGCATGTTTGTACATTCCCAAGTTTCAAAAGTTACGCTTAAGTCCCATAATGGAATAGGTGGTGAGCCTATTTCCATACATCGGGTACAGTTTCAAACTCCGAGTCACTACTAGAAATTCTAAATTAGAAAAATCCAATAGTGCCCGAGGCGGGATTTGAACCCAGGACCTCCCCATCGGCAGTCTCGCTTGCAACGACTCGACCAACGAGGCACTCAAAACCCGTATCCCCTGTAATAACTATTAATGATATCATTTTCCGTAATATATATTCCGTAGCGTTATTTGTATGAATACAACTTTAAACAATACGAGGGCAAATAATATGAGCAAACTGAAGCGATACCTCCCGCTGTTGGTTTAATGAGTTTCCGCTTTGGAAAGCGGTAGGGACACTATACATACAAGATTTCTGCTATATGTTCTTTACCGACGTTACAAATTTCACCTATAATTTGTTACCTTTATCTTATACTCGTTGATTTTACCTTTAACTATAATTGCTTATTTGACTTTAGATCATTTAATTGAAACGAATTTTACGACATAACAATACGTTTTACTCATATGACTTAGACATGTGGGAGAAGACTTGTAAGCACAAAGCTGGTTCAGTTAAAATCGAAGATAAAAGTCCAGTTTCTGCAATAGCATCAGTTAAAATAACAAATGTTTTCTTGAGTTTTAGTATAGTTTAACCGCGTTTAATTTTACCTGAGTACTTTTCCTGTGACAAAGTTAGTAAAGGAACAATGCTTGGAGCCACCCGTGAGTATTTACCAATATATCCATTCACGACTCCACACAGACACACCGCAAAAAATTAATTACACAATGAACATTATTTTTACGAATTATTTATGAATACAGTATTCTTAAAATTTTTTAACGATTATTACGAGCTAATATATGATATTAAGAGCTTCGCTTAGCAAAGCACTTGGCCAAAAAAGTATAAGTTTTTTATATAACTTTTATATGCATATAAATATTTATGGAATTTACCACACGTACGTTAATCAGGTAAAACTTGCCTTCTATAAAATTTTTGCCGAAATTGCGCGCTATATATGTTTTTTTCTTGTTAATATCATTTGCATTTCATGTCCGCCATTTTGTTTTTAGTGCGCCATAAAATATCTTAGCTTTGACATCGACACGAATTTTTTTACCAGCTTGTATTACAAAATTGGTTCACTGGCAAGCAGTTAACACTAATTTATATAGTATAATGCTATTTAAGTAGCGTAGGTAACTGAAACCCCAGTTACCGCGATACCGGGTGACACTAGAAATTCACATTGATTGAACGCTTGCGGATCGACTCGCCTTGTCAAATTGAGTTCGGTTAACACAAAGCCCGAGGCGTCGACTGACAACAGCGCAATAATCGTACCACCATTAAAATACCTTGCGTGTAAGAGAGACGGAGTTTGCTTCGTCCCCATGACTTACTGCCTGTTTTTGTAGGGTATCGGGTATCTTTTCAATCCCTCCCGTCCTCTGTAAACAAAAAAGTAGGTAGTGTAGGTAGGTAGTAGGGATATTTAAGTAGTGGTCTATTTTCGAAATCATACATCCTGCTAAAGCGTAATAATGCTTTATAAAATGTGTTACTTGATCTGATTAGATTAAAATTAAAACACACGTTAAATACGTACAAAATATGGCTTAAGACCCATTTACTTGAAGAAAAATATCGCGAGGAATCTTGCGCATCTTTGAGTCCTTCATATTGTTTTCGAAAGCGTGTGATTTATAACAAATCGCGCTCGACCAGCGTGATAGAGTACATCCTTTCCCCTGCTCATTCTGAACAGATACCTATCCAGAAGTGGAACGATAAAAGGATTGATGATGATGATGAAATAGGCAGAAAGAAAAACGACCATAAATATAATTCTGTACATGTACATGTAGAATGGTGTACTAAGTTTTGCATTTATATTATGTAATACAATCGCCTAATTATTTAATTATGTGACTTGTAGGTACTACTTCTGAATGGAAGTGAAAAATTCAATTATTAAAGGTAGACAAAACACGGATTATAAAACCGAGGGTAGAATTTATCAGTAGTCAGTTTAAAAAAACTTTGCGTCCTCTAACGAAGGATGCTAACGAGTGTTCATTTTTCGCGCCAACGTCGACAAAAACAACGCTGAGTCACGTTCCCCTCCGTGATGGAATTCAACACCTGTTTCAACTTTATTAGCTCTTATAAATGTCCGTATTTTACTTATATATGTGTACTGGTGTTAAATAAACACAAACGTAACATCACGCCTGTAATCCCCGAAGGGGTAGGCAGAGGGGTGTACTACAACCCCACGTTTCATCATTTTTTTTCGCATAGATCGCCTAGGTACTATGAAGTAACAACGACGGTTTGTTTTAACTCTTCAGAGTGCTGTATATATAAACTGTAAACATTTGCGCTGGTAATAAAAAAGTGTGGGTGCTGTTGATGGATAGGAAGGATGTGAAGGGCGTCCCGCCTAAAGGCTTTTTGATTATATCATTTCCGGATTTCCGAAGTGGCACGATCTATGGCAATCTTTAAGGAGGCTTCCTGAGATACGATAAAGAAGTTCGGTCAGTAATCGATGAGGATATTTTATTACCACGTATATTTTATGTTCAGTATTTCTATGGAGTTGTTCACAGTTCGCTGTGACATTGTTTTTCTATATGTATATATATGTATGTATGTACGATATACAAATTGTACATATAATGTTCTATTCTATTCATATATTTCTTTTCACATGTATACAGACATTTACTTTGTTCAAATCAATTGTTCACTTTGTAAGTGATATTTTCTGATATAAGTATGTATTAGATATTTATTCTTGCTATAAATAAATAAAACATAGAAATAATCGGAGATTGCTATTTATCAAAGACATAGCGGTAATAAGTAGCATAATATGAGATAACCTTCATAACGAGATAGAAAAGAGTAGTAAAAAATATGTGTCATTTGTCTTCTTATTTCAGAACATGGGCACGGAAGCGTGTTTGTACAAACGAATGCAAATTATGACCAATAATATTTCACGGTGCCTATTTTTATCAAAAATATGTATTTAGTGAAAATCTAAGTTCATTGTTTGGTCCGTTTAATCTATAACTCTATAGGATTTCGGGGCCTTTCTATTAAAAGCCATGAATCCCGTTCGAAGCTGAATAAAACAATATCCCGGGGATTATTTCGCCTTATCATGCTCATCATTATCTTGAACTCCATAGGGTTTGGTCACACTGTTGCAGTGTTACAATTGCTTAATACTGTTGTAATGTTACAATCTGAGGCAGAGATAACCTAGTGGTTTTAAGTTACGGATTTAAATCCCGGCGCGCATTAAAAAAAATTACGTTGTAAAATTAAAATAGAACTTTTCATAACAGTGAAGGAAAACATCGTGACAAAACCTACAGAGTAAGACTTCTACTTACTTGGCCAGTGTGGCAGTATGTGTAACAATGAAATGATATCAGGCTGACGATTACAATCCTGATTTTTCGTTATTTAGTTGGTGTGTTTTACGACAAAAATACCCATCCCGGCTAAAGTGAAAGTTAATATAAACTTTGAAATGTTTGTCTAGAAGATGTCCTTCACATTTTGCCTTTACCAGTTTCCGATTGTACATATTAAATAACATCGTTTGGATCTACTTGACCCAAATATTGGAGATGCTCCTTAACGGGATGTAGTCACCTGTACTGTGGGAAATATGCTCACTTTGGAAAGCTATAATAATAATATGTATCTGGGGACGCCATGACGTAAGAGTATCTGATCCCAAAATACTTGGAGCCTTTGTAGTGGTAAATAGATATCTGATAAACATTATAATTTATATGCCCAGGTACAATTCAAAATGTTGGTCCTGATTTAAAATCTAATTCATAACTTCCGATACAACAGAACGCTATATTAAATAAATTAGTGAAACAGCGACCCAACCAAACCTTTAAAAATTATTGTAAAATAGTGTCTCATGATAAAAAGTGGTTTGTAACGCAGAAAACATTAGATAATTCATTCATTAAACAAGCCCTTTGAAAAGAGTTAAAGGAAACAAAACTAAAAGAAATAATAGTGCAGTAGAATTAAATGAGGACCGTAAACACAAAAAACTATAATAGGTCTTATTTCTTTAGTACCTTGGGATATCAGAACTCGCCATGTGTGACAAATCTGGAGGAATCCAAATATTCTTTTCTTTATTTGTAACCTCTTGACAGAGCAGTTTTGCTCAGGCATATTGTTTGGAAGCTTGCAGTACTATGGCTCTCTATTAATGTCGAGCAGATGTTTAGCGTGCGTTGATCTTGCTGGACGCCTTAGTCAGATCTTTAAACTGGTCGGTCCAATGGAGCGGAGGCCTCCCTCGAGATATACATAAACTTGCAAGTCAAAATCAATTACAATGCTCACATCAGCGGTTAACGAGCGTTTCCGGGTAAACAAACACTTTCCGCCCCTTCGATGTTCGGGTAAATAAACGCCCTTGTCCATGAAATTGGCCATGCTTGATTACCTCAATATTGTTTGCAGGGCTTATCCTGTCTCCATTAAGCTGATAATAGTGATATGTCACTGCTATCAGCATTATCGCTACACGGATTATTGTTACTGTCTATTATTAACGTATCGTATACCTCGTATTTTAACTCTCGCTCGTTATAACTTTCGAAGCTTCGAAGAGAAAAGACGAATGTTTCTGTAGTTCAATTTTGTAACGTCCAATATCGCGGTTAACGTTTTATATTGAGGTTATGATAACAATATTTCGTTCTCGAAGAAAATTTCTCGAAGTTTCTAGAGAAATTTTCCAGTGATAGTTTTATTGGTTGATGTATATTTATGAGTATCAAAGTTTGCAATAATGCAAGTGGTAGAGCCATACGAAAAAAGGAGGCAGATTGTGGCGACCGTTATAAGGTGTTATTTTATTTTTATTTAATATGAATAATTATGAGGACTACATCTTTGGCCAGTTTACTAGTATTTGTGTTATAGGAGTGTCCTTACAATTTAAATGTGTAATTGTAAGCAGGAAAGTTATTTCAAAAGCTTAAAAAATAACGCCTAACAGTTAACACGTTGTCATATTGGCCATAGCGTGTCTGCTACATACATACATATAAGGCCTTAGATCGATTTTAATCTGGACAGATATTTAAAGCGTGTCCACCTTTTTACGTGTTCGTAGCACCCGTCAAACATAAACATAGACCAACATACTCATTTTCATGAGTATGTTGGTCTGAACGGCTATGAGTCAATAGAGAAACAGAAGATATAATTCTGCTGTGAAACGGCATAAGTAAAACAGACTTTTGCTTATGAGTGCCCTTCCTACAATTACATTCTTTATATTAAATTATTATAATCCTTTATAGATTAGAAGTTATGAAAAAAAACAAAACTTTCTAGTATTAAATAAAACGAAAGGAGATAGTTAAATTCTAAAAAATTTAAAACTAGAAAGGAATTTTCTAGTTTTAAATCCAAACTTATTTAATTCAGGAGTACATCATGCAGTCGTGGGTGGCTGCGGCTGCTGGTGCAGATAATCTTCGGCACCATTATCGTGTGCAGCTTCATCTTGATCCAGTTGATGGTCATAAGATCATCCAACGTGTACCAACTGAGACCACGACGACGTTGCTTCGTCGAAAACTGTCGAGTCATTTGCAATGATGCGCCATACTTCGGCGAGTTCGAAGATGATGTCCTTCATACCGTTGGGGTGATGATATTTTTCATACTATTTTATTTGCGAATTTATCCTCATGAACAGTTTCTATTGATTTTAGCTAATTACTGTACACAAGTTCTTAGAGATAGTAAGACATCTATAGTCGATGTAAAAAAGAACTTATAAAAGTATAATATAGACCTGGCAATCCCATCTTAAGCTAAACACACTTTGTCCTGTGGTAATCTGAAAAATAATAACAATGATCCTATCATAGAGATATTTTTATTTGACACTGCTATTCCAAATTAATAAAAAATGGGTACAAAAACTGAACAGTTTTAATTACCAGGCCGAAATTTTACATTTCGAGGATGCTTTATACTTTGTTTTCATTTAACTTCAGCGCTGTTTCATTTTATCATGTTAGAGTTGATACTAGATTGTTAGTAGTTTCACGTATATTTCACCAAATAACTTAACAGCACACCATGACATCAAAGGGATATTTGACTATAATAATGTAATATTCGATCAATTCAATATTGGCAATATAATTTCGCTTTATCCAGAAAGTAAAAATTACTTAACATTATTGTTTTATTTAATTAAAAAATGAATGTTTTGATATCTTGTTTCAGGACACTCCATCGCATTGTCGGCGAGTATTTTTGACTTTACAACGACCAATGTTCCATAATTCCAGTATTCCCGGACATTGGTTGTCAGCGATTCGAACTAACGTGACTGAACTTGAAATTGTCGCCGGAAACCTTCAGCATATTTCACCCAATACCTTCATGAGTCAGTTCGGTAACAACATACGAGTCCTCGTGTTCACGAAAGTAACTATAAATACTTTGACTGCTGAAACATTTCTCGGACTGTCGAATTTACAGGCCTTGTATATTAAAAGTTGTATTGTAATGAATGTAATGCCAAATGCTATGCAAGCTATAGGTCCAACTTTAAACGTATTAACTATAAAAGCTGAACATCACTGGGATCCAGTTCATATAACGGGCTCGTCAGATTTTAAACAGTTATTTGTAGTGGATTTTTCTATGAACCTGTTTCATGATATCATTAGATATAACAGTTTTACCAAGCTACAGTACTGTAAAGTTTTGAACCTCAGCTGGTGCAAAATCATCGCTATCGGCGCGGGTGCTTTCGACTATTTAAAAAATATCGAAATATTACACTTAAATCATAACTATCTTGTATCCCTTCCACCTGATATATTTAATAAAATTATTCCACTGGAACCAAGAATTGGACTTCACGAGAATTCATGGGAATGCAGCTGTTTTAATCAAAATTTGAGGATTTTATCAAAATTGGACTTGTTAATAGTCGATCCTATTTGCCAATATCCAGCATCGTTTCAAGGCGCAACATTTTCGGAGTTCGAAAAGTACTGTGATAATAGTTCTATAACAGAGTATATTGATAATAATTTATACATATTCAGTGAAAGTGCCAATGCAGTTAATCAACAATGTAAAGCAAATTCAACAGCAGATAAGTATGCAGTAAAACTACATTCGCCGTTGCCTGACTATAAATGTACATTAAATAGAATTGATAGGTCAGTATTTAACTCCAAAACTGACGGGCTTTCAACGAACAATAATTGGCTGACACCAGAATTCTCCGTTGAGACTAACAGATTCTCCATGGTAAGTTTAGTTTTTTCCGATGCTTCTGAATGTGGTTTAATGTGGTATAAGTCTTTGTGTCCCAATGACGTCTATTGTATAAATCATTTACCGAAACGATTAAAAGTATTTATTACAGATTCAAGTAAACAATTCACCTTTTGTCAAGTTTCCTTTGAATCCGGTGAAATAAGTGGCGAGAAATGTGTTGTATATGATCTAGCAAGTTTACGAACATCTACCATGTTTTATAAATCCGTATTGTTTGCATGTATCGCGATTATTTCCCTACTTTTGGGAGCGCTTTGTGTTTACGCTTTGATACACAGGAACCCAATTCTATTGAAAGGGAATAAAAGGGTTGTATTTGTGAAGCATAAAACAGTTGACGCGTTAATACTTCCCCCGAAAATACCTTTGAGACGCAATTTAGCCGATGATTTAAATACGGCCGCCGGGAATAGCGGCAATATTTTTGTTATACCACCAACTCGTGTAAAGTCAACACCCGGAAAATTTATAAGAACTAATTCCGTTGTAACCGATGGTAGTAATCATCCTAGCTACATATCTGCTTTACAGCCCACAGAAGACCAATTAGCCGAATGGCGAATAACACGTCATTTAGAACTTAAATCTCCTTTCGATACAAAAGACTGTGATTTGTCAAATCGATCTTCAATGAATAATTCCGACTATCTACCATATTTTTCACTTGATCGCGATGATAATTTACATGATAATGCAAAACCATTACCGTCATAAATATTTCCATAACGGATTATCTCATATTTCAATATTAAAAGGACTCAATAACTCGTTATAACAGCACGATAAGGGATTTGGAATATTCTGACTACAGAATTAATGGTAATATAAAGATTGATGACAGTGTGACCGCGCAGCTATACGCGCATTGGAATTAGTCCATTAGTCACGCTCCCATCTCCGCTAACATGGACTATGTTAGCGGTGAAATAATTTATTCTGGTCTGGTATTAGAGCGACGCTGCAGCTCAAATGTTGTGCGCAGACCTAGTTAAATGTTCCGAGTGTGAATCAGTCCTAACAGATGTTTCGTACTACGGCAAAACAACAAGGACGACATACATCACCATGTGTGTTTCGGTTTTGAAACGCCCTGGATGATAAAATACAAAAACACATTAAAACAAGCAATAACCCTAAGTGATTTGCAATTGTTGGTTTCTAATGTTTAAACGAATTTTGTCGTATGCTTTGATGGGGCGTTTAATATGCTTAGTCATCTGTCGATACAAAACTAAGTACAGATTGTTTTTTGATCTTTTAGTTCGAACAGCGTTTTAGGCGTACCTAATTAAAGTTAAGTGATGTGTTTAATCTCGCGATGCTATGCCTTGGTAAAATTGTTGTTAAAGGTAATAAATAAACAAAACTTTTTTTTTTTTTAAATTCAATACAACTTGTTTTACAGTTGCCAATCTTCACAACTAATGGATTTAACATTAACCGGTTAGACTATTAAGATCACAATTAGGTCATTCCATTAGTTTATCTCCAAGTGTAGGTTTTGTCATATTTTCTATCAATCCGTACTGGAATAGTGTTGCGGACTAAGCTTTAGGTTCTTGCAGGTGTAGGAGCAACCCATGCGTTGCAGTAAGGGCATAAAAAGAATTAAACACTAGTTATTAGCAGAAGTTTTAAATGTTTTTCCCTAAGTTATTTTTCGAAGAGTTTAGGTCCGTATAATGATTATAATTTATTCTTAGCACGTTACGGTTTTTATTATAAGTTAAGGTATTTTATACATACTTCTAACTAATAAAATTATTTTTTCCACCATTTTTGGTTTTCTTTTCCTCTCTGAATTTTACAAATTGATTTTGAACATTGAACGGCGATTAAGAGCAATAAACTAATATGTTTACATATCAATAAATTTTGTAGTTTTAATTTTATCTGTTTGATTATTCCGGACACGCAATATTTTCTCTAAAAATTTAGCATTAAGTAGATATATTTTAAGAACTTAGTTAGATACACTTGAAGTATAACTTTTCAATACTGTCGAGTATTAAAATTCTCGATACTAAAATTCCACAAATTAAAAAATAGTATCATAAACTCTCGCTTTAAGTTATAAATATTTTAATCAACATGAAAATAAAAATCATTCTCATACTTATTACGCATTAGATTATATCACTGCGTACTGCACGCAAGAAATAAAAAGATATTTTTTTCGTAAAACCCGAATGTATCGCTTTTACATTTTTCTGAAATAGTACAACATCAAAACGAGGCTTTAAATATTTAAATAATATGTTAGAAAAACACACCTCAATAATAACGCAAATTATGGATATTAGATACTATCTTTATAATAAAGAGAATCCTATAAAAGTTGTACATGGAATTATAAAAGGAGGACTCACATCCGTGATTGTTACCGTTCGCCTAGGAAATAAAATAAGGGATATGTAAAAGGGGGACTCACATCCGTGATTGCAACAGTCCGACTACGAATCAAACGGAGCGTCAGTTTCGCGTCCTCGCCTCGGTATGAATCAGTCCGTACAGCTCGTTTCGGTGCAACAGCGCGACACGCATTGTCTTGGCTATACACGCCGTTCTATTTTAATTGCGCCCATTTAAAATCAACTGTACCACTCACGGCAATTAATAGCTATAATCGTGTAGACTTGGCCTATACCATTCATATGCCAATGTGAATTTGTTTTTCAATGTTTTACGAATTAACACTATTCTATGTTTCGATATTTCTGTCGGCTAGCAGAATTGGTTCCTTTTATGAAATTTTGTTCTTTTGTTATTTATTCGTTCAATACTTATCTGAGGTATACCAAATATAGAGAATAAAACAATTATAGAGAATAAAAAGATGGATCGATAATCATCTAGATAGTAGATAAATTTATTGTTTATGTTCTATGACTAGATAATTGCCTATTATTAACCATTGGTTCTACTTTTTGATCTACTGACCTTCTGCTCCAGTACTTGTAACTTTTATGACGGGTAATAGGTAGCCAGGAAGAATTTGCACATTGAGTGACAAATCAACTTCAATGCGCTTCGTCCTATTCTTTTAACGACTCATTATAATTTTTATAACTCTAACATGTTATGAAATAAAAAAAATTATTAGTTAGTCAAGTGAATATTGTCAACTAATTTTACATTCTTGTATCGAGATTCTAATCAAACAAACTGACCGTGTGTAAAAGCTAGCAAAATAGTTGGCAAAATTGATTCAGCTCCATTTTCGTCGTTGAGTGGTAAAATTATTCACCTTCTCCACATCTTAATATCAGATAGCAAATGAACAAAAGTGACTACTACTAGGAAAACTCCTTAGGCCCTGAAAATTTTATTAGTTTTTGTATTAGTGAAGTAACTAACAGAAAATGTCACAAATATATTTATAAATTTATCGCACTTAGGTCAATCTTCCGCAAGCAAAGTATGTACCTTCAATACTATTATAAAACTATAGAAGGCACTAGAATAAAAAATATCTTGATGTAAGGGCTAGCGAATTCGTAACCGCATTTGCCGACTTAAAGTTAGGGTAGGTGCTAGTCAGGGTAGGTTCTACGTAGGGTAGGTAGGTGATATATCGTAACTTGCTGCTTTGTCAGAGTTACGTAATTTTTAATTAATCTTCAACATATTGTTAGGACGATCAGCTGATTTACAGTTTTAAAAATATTTGCTGCCTGTAATAATATAAAAATGGTATGTTATGAATCGTAAAAAAATTGTTTCGCTCTTTGAATTTGTCCTGTTACGAGTAACGAGCAGAGTTTTTGCGAAACAGAGCTTTGACACTCAAATGTCAAAGAGATTTTTGACTCGTGTTGATATTGAAAATGAGATTTTTTACTTCCTCACCCGTTTCTGTTTTGGTTTTTCGAGTGTGCACGTTCGTTACTGTGTTGAATGTGACTCTTTAAATGAGAGAGAATTTAAAATTGCATATACTTTTATTTTATGTTAATTAAGTGAGTTTAATTGAGTAACTCCGTAACTAGCGTGCGTGTATGAAGAAGCACGTTAAATGTGTAAGGACAGCGATTGTTGGATTACAGTGCTATCTGTCTATCCTTTAAGATACCTGGCGTTACGGTCTATCAACTGTAACGTATACAAATAAACTAATAGAATTAGCATTCTTGCTCCTAGCGCTATCTATATCGTAATAAACTTGTTTACTTGCACAGCCTTTGACGTTTTATATGGAGCAAGCAAAAAGAGAAATACATATGTAATGTCGTTATATGTTTTTTTTTTAATGAGAGATACGAGGTAATAAGGCAAAAAAAAATCCACAAGATTTTTCTCGTTGTACTTGAATAAAAATAAGTGGGTGTTGTTTCTGCTAAACCTTTCGAAAATTCTTTGGTAGTGCAAGTTGGCAATTCTCACCATATTTCAAAAGACACGAGGGTATTTTATACAGTTTTTTTATTAATAGCAGATGCAAATTGGATTATATACTGACGTGACAAGCACTTTCATTTTAAACATGTCAGTTCCAAACGAAAAGGTCGTAAGTGACTATTTTGTAAACAAAGTGCGAACGTGTAACCAACAATAGTGGGAACGGGCTACATTGGCAGCCCTCGCCCTTCCGGTGGCTGCGAGAACAATGCACTTGGCAGTGACTTTGTCAGGGTTGGCACACGTTTAATGTCGACGCTTAATTGTTAATTACCCATGAAAAATCGTTGAAATGCTTCAGAAATATTGTATAGAATATATAGGTTTATAATCGTTTATGCTTGGAAATGTTTATATATAAAATAAGAGTTTGTAATGAATTTGAATTTGTCGTAATGAATTTGAATTTGAATTTGAATACGTTCCCCATAAGATTAGATTTCTAGTCACATTCAGATGTCATTAATGACGTACCACACGCTTTTACATTTTTTTTACTGATAATGACAAAAGATTGAAAACAATTTTGCAAAAAGGAATAACAATGAAAAAGCAAGTTTACAACAATAGAAAGAAAGATCTCTATTGGCATCTCTTTCATCCAGTCATCGTCTATCTGACCCTAACGACCAATTGTGATGATAATAAGCCGAAAGTTCCACTGAAACTTTCTCCATGTTCCAACTGTGGCAATGTATCACGAGATTCAAAGTTTACTGCAATCAGTCACCCGTTTGTTTTCAGGAGAGATTACAAGCTTACCACAGGATTTTTCTTTCTACATCTTTCGAAATTTTTGACCATTTTTATGGTTTACTTGAGAGTGTGGAAGAAGCGCGGTAGATATGCAAGGATCGAGATATTTGGCACACTGTGCTCTCTGCCTACCCCGTGAGGGACCTGGCG
>DWME01004669.1:0-15992 GCA_018244795.1 Parelbella ahira ahira | reverse complement strand
ATTTCTAGCAGTGACTTGAAATCTGGTAGCTCACCACCTACTCCATGGGACTTAAACGAAACAGTGAAACGTGGCAGTGTACTACACTCCTCTGCCTATCCCTAGGGGGATTACAGGCATGATTTTACCTATTTTCTTAAAAAAGTTTTGTAGTAAAAAATCTGTAATAAAGTAAAATTTTATGGTCCATTATTATTAGATATCACTAAAATATAGAAGTATTTTTTATTTGACTGGCCTGTTGGTCCAGTGGTCGACCAGACTGGCAAGAAATAGATCATTAGTTCTATTCACACTTTGTTCAAATATATTTTTATCATAAGTTTGATGTATTTTTTCTATTTCTGGATGTATAAGGAAGATCAAACAATTAATATGCTTTGTATTGACGCATATTTACTATACAACTTTCTATGTATGTTAGTTTGTCACCTGTTTGACTTCCATGCTACAGGCTCTTCCTATTTCCGGGATTACTACTGGAATCTGGGACTATTATATGGGATCAGATGCCCGTCTTCGAAGGTGTCGTAAAAACATGTTTGAATGACAAAAAAACTCAAAAGGTATTTCGTTTCCAGATCAGCTGCGGTCTAACTCGTCGATCGACCGTTGCCCCTCGCTGCGACCAGTTCCATCCCGATGGGTTGAGTACGCCGACAGCACGTGTTTGTGGTCACACCACCGACGCTGTAAGTAACACAATATATACACATCGTCATCACATGTACATACATACACATCGTCAACACTATTTCCCAAGGTCCATTTAGAGATTAAAGATATCCACTCGCTACGGTGACACGTCTTATATGCTCGAATGTTAAATGAGCATATGTCGCGGCGCTCTTTTAAGCTGTCTTCGATTTGATCGAAGTGTGTACTCTCTCGTCTATCTTTTCTCTACCTTGTGCCTTATGAAATTTAAAGTCTTATAATTTTTTCTTATTAAATACAATATCAAATTCTTTATTATATTACTAAAAGACTGATAATTGACTGCCTCTTTGGTCGAGTGGTTGCGAGCGCGACTGCCGATCGGGAGGTCCTGGGTTCAAATCCCAGGTCGGGTGCTATTGTGTGCGTGATTTTCTAATTTAAAATTTCTAGTAGTGCCTCGGGGTCCGGATCTGTGTCCGGTGTATGGAAATAGGCTTACCACCAATGGGACGTAAACGTAACTGGTGAAACGTGAGAGTGTACTACACTCATCGGTCTAGCCCTTCGGGGATTACAGGGCGTGATGTTACGTTATATTACTAAAAAGTAAGCAACAATTATTTATAAAATAAAATATACGTACGTGATTAGCGGTGCACTGTGCCAGAACAGCTTGAAACTGCGTGCTGTGATTATTTTAAAATAATTTTGAAATTCGTTTTCATTTCACTGCACGTGTACTGAATGATATTTGTGAATTAATGCTAAATTATTATTTATATAGTAAAACGTCTAAGTAACAATTAAAACTTTCTCAAAACGTTAACTTTTCAATTGTAACTTTTTAATTACGCTCCACACTCGGTAAGCGAAAGTTTTTATTAGACCTGTGTTTCTGGCATTTAACTTACAAAATCTTTTCATTCAACATTTAAATTGTCATTTAGAAAAAAAAAGGTATTTTTACTCCATACATTTTTTAAATGAAGAGCAGTGGCAAATAAGCAGGCAGCAGATAGAAGTGTTGCCCGTTGTCGCTCACAGACTCTACAACCGACCTTTAATGGGACTGTAATGGGAATCGAATTGAATGGGACAGTCGTAGTGTTTGCTGCACCTGAGGACTGAAATGGTCGATAGTGTACACATGGGCACAACCGTTCCCTTCAGATTGGAATAAATGGTTACATATAGCAACATTTGTTTTGTTGTAGCAATAAGTGTAGTGGCGGTACTTCTCCGGGCGCAATACTATGTATATATTACGTATTTATATAAGTGTACCAACAATACCTTCAGGTTGTATATTTAACACTTGTAGCTATATTTATACGTAGATATTTTAAATTTGTCTATGCACATCGTATGTTATGATTGAACGTGTTTGACGATTTAACGACATTATATTTTAGCGATCTTGTAACTAATACGTCCTATAAACACTCGTGTGACATGTTAACTCTGTCTGTGAGCAGTGTTCTAAAGATAAGTACGTTCTTACCGCAGTACGTATGAACATTATGAGCAAGTTTAATGTATTGCGAACTTACGGACACATAGTGTGTATGGTTAATCAAGTGTTTGTCCATCAGCCCTCCACGCATTCTGTTCGGACAGTTGTTCATCGTTTTGTCACGTTTATTATTATTATTCTATCGCCACGCCAGGTCCCTTATGGGGTAGGGCGAGAGCACAAAAGACAGGTATCGAGAGAGAAGTTGAGTTTTTCTCTTTATATCCATTTGATCTATAGAATAATTTGTATATTCAGATGTTTTGAACATGTGACATATAATATAAGTGGTGACAGGCGGAAATACAACACTTTATTGCCTACACCTTCGAGCAATACAAGCTTGATACATAATACGCTTCGAACTATTTTTAAGTTAAGCTATTCGATGCTAAAATGTACTATGAAAATAAACAAAATGAATAAAGATGATTTTCCATTGCGCAATACACAAGTACCAGGAAAACACGCGCCAGAAGAAGGCTCATCGTCTAATTGCCCGTGTCAATTGTATATGGAATTGCTAATAGTAATTACAATCAATACAAGTCAATCGACAAATTGATGACTTTATTATAATGTAATTTTACAGTTAGGACAATAAAAGGATTCACTGGTTTTTTAAACACGTTTCTATAACAAAAATTCTATGTATGGTTACCGTCTACTACTAAATAATAAAATTTGAACATGTGTAGTATGTACAATGTACGTCAAAGTAAACATACGACGTTGTAAGGAGACGAATCGCTAGCTGTTGCGAATGGCGTACATTAGTGGTTGAGGTTAATTAATATCGATTATGTTTGTAACTGCCGGCCGGTGCAACACGGGCTGCGGTCGACGACCCCGCCGCACGCTCCGGGCCCGAGCTCGCTGCACTAACTGCAACATGCGTGCGCCTCTAGTGCATTCACCTGATATTTTCACCATAGCACTAATATGTATTTCTAAAAAAGATTAATAATATATGCCACTAAATGTTATTTGCTTTATGGGCGTTAGATTTTTAGTTTTAATAAACAACAATTCGCCTGTATTTTGTTGAAGAGGTAGGTAGAGGTTCATACGTCATACCATGGAGTAGGTTGTGAGCCAATTGCCATATGCTAGCGACAAATGCAGACACGTGACGATAACTAGGAATTTTGTCGTTAAAAAAACTCAATAACACTGTTCAACCCGGGGATCGAATCCAAAACCTTTTGATCGGCAGTCGTGCTTGCAACCACTCGACCAACAGAGCCGTCATTGGATACGTCAGTTATAACATCAATGAATAATAATATCATTGAATTATTGTTTAACTGATGGCCGTTGGAGCGACGATTTCTAGAATGGACACCACGGACTGTAAGGCGCGCTTTGAGTCGTCCACCGGCCCGTTGGACCGATGATCTTAAGAAGGCGGCTGGTAGTGGCTGGATGAGATCTGCGGAGGATCGAGTGTCGTTGTACACCCTGGGAAAGGCCTATGTCCAACAGTGGAACGGAAAAGGCTAATTGACGATGATGATGGTTGTTTAACAGAGACACATGTTTAGTTTAAATGTATTATCATTTCTGAGAGATGCTTAATTTGTTCGGTTTTGTGAAGCCATGGCCCAATTTTTCATAGTACCTACAGATGGAATTGAATTCAATTGTAAAAGCGATCAGTTTAATCGGTTTGGATCGAATCAGTGAGTACACTGGTCCAATTGCATATAAATTGGGTAACAGAACGCACCGAAAAGAAAATCTCCTACATCGAAACAAGAACTGTGTCATTTATGAATACATTCAATAGTTGTTATTTATTTTAAAACGAAGATTATATAATATAACACGGATAACAAAAATTTTAAAAGTTTAAAAGATATGTAAAAGGCTATCTTTTCGCAAACTAGCTGACTCTTATTTAGGTAGAAGGCATAAGCTTAATAAAAGAGATACGAAAGGGTAAAGGTTAAATAATTATGAACACTTAAATATGTTTACACTTAATAAACATATTTTTAAATATAAATATAAACGAAGACAGGTCGTCGATTGGCGACCACGTCTCTGTAAAAGGAGCGTAGGTCGTCCTACTACCAGATGGTCTGACGACCTGAAGAAGACAGCGGGAAACTGCTGGATTAGGAAGGCCCAGAACCGGAGGGGAGGCTTATGTCCAGCAGTGGACATCAAGAGGCTGACGATGATGATAATAAATATTTCTTACAACGCTTTTAATGTAGCAGAAGAATGGTTTATATTACAGAACCGGATTTTTGTAGTACAGAAACACGGCTATTAAAGTCACCGGTCATTGTGCGGAGCACAAAACTTCGGTCAGGAAAAATGACCTCAAATAAGCACGAAATCAGCCTGCATGTCGACGTCATATTAATAAAGCAGATCAACTAAATATATTGTGCTAACAGTGGCACCTTGAGAGATGCCATGGAAGTTATTATACTTTATATGCACTGTTACAAACCATCAGAAAACATGCCGATTGCAAGTAGTGCATCATCGCTGTTTGTGGCTATAGTTACCACCATATCATCATTATTGAAAGTAACATATTATGAACCAAATGGATATACATATAAATTTTTTTAATCTCACGTTTCTAACTGCCCCCTATTATGTCACTCAGAGTCACGGTACGAACTTGTCGTGATATCGGCCAATTGTCACATTATCGCGAATGCGTTGTGCCAACAGAATCGTAAAATACCGAACCATGTTTATTCAACTACGTTTCCAGTTAAATATGTTTGTGATAAACACGTAAATCATAACCAATAACGCAAGTTGCGAGGAATTTACGTATATACCCGGCTTGTTTATATGTAATCGATAAATCATATTGCTGTAAGGATAAATAGCAGATATTTTTGGTACTGAACTAAGATGGCGATACTCTGACGTAGGAGATACCGAGAAACGTTATATGAATAGTAAATATGAAATGTACGTGGAATATATTAAATTCGTTAGACTTTGTTGGCGGACGTTTGTTCACAGATTGTTTTTTGTCTGCCCGTAGATTTTCTTGCAGTGATATTTGAGTTCAGTCCATTTAAGCAGACGAGTTGTTAAACCAGAAATCTGACAATAACTTAAAGAATGTCGGTGGTCGTCTACCTGGATTCACTCGAGCACGGCTGAGCTTTTTGTGGGTGCGGTCGAATTCTAAGTAATCCATTCCTTTCCTTTTTTATTATTTTGCGTTTGAAAGAAGGATGGAATAAATTTGGAATGATATATTCTAATTAACTGTACAAAATCTAGAAAAAGAATAATAAAAGGGTGTACCTCCTCAATACATAAATTATCCTTCCTAAAACTCCTAAAACAAGACATTCATATATTTCTTTCTTTCTCATATGCGTTCCAAGGATAAAATGTATCCAACAATATATGGCACTAAGGCACTGAAATATATAAACAATTTGATTGCGTATCAGTTTGTAAGGGGCAATAAAATTTAGGTCCACTGAACACTTAGCATCCAATTTTTTTATTATGAGTTGTGATAGTCTAGAGAGTTACAGTTCAGTCTATAAATCAAAGGGTTCTAGGTGCAAATCCGTTTTGTTTGCAAAAATGCGTGTTGGTTATAGTATAAAATGTCACTGCCAATGACGGTAACGGAAAATATCGCAGAGACCTAAACGCGAAGTTCTCAGTCGTGTGGTGTTTATTAATATGTACTGTAATTCAAATCTAGCAAACCTGCTTTTAGTCTTCTCATTCTTTGAGGAGAAGAAGTAAAAGGCTCAATGATGAATATATTGCTGACTGAGAATAACCTGGTTTTCAAAAACTCTTGACCCGTCATGCGTTTCTGTGAATTTGCATTTGTTTGTATCTAGCGTATGACGTCAGTACGTGTTTTCTTGTTACCTAATAAGCAATAATTGCCATACGACAGGTGAATTAGCGAAATACGATCATTTCGTATACAAACAAACAAGTCAAAAAGTATTTAATTTACTATATGTATATGTATAGGCAAAAAAATTGTGATGTACGAATGATTTTTACCGCGATGAGGTGTACGTATTGTGTGGATATGTTTGGCTCAAAGCTATGATGTTGTGTTTATTGTGACATGGTTTGGCTTTGCTTTAGGATAATCAAATTTAAAAATATCTAGTAACTGGCTGAGGTAACGTATCGCTAAGTAAACGATTGATAAATGTACAATAGCACGCAAGGAGACATGTGAAATTTTCCACCTAATGAAGTTACAGTGGGCTCGGGCCGGATGCACCCAGTGTTGCTTAGTAGAAATTGGAAACTTAAATCGCAGTAGTTAGGTATGTCAGAAGTCGGTTTGATTGCCTTATTCGTCGATTGGTTGCAAATGCGTTTACCGATCGAGAGCTCTCGAGTTCTATTCTCGGTTGGATACTATTGGGGTTTTCTAACATGGAATTCTTAGTAGTGGCTTGAAGCCTAAATTTGTGTCCATTGTATAGTAATATGTATGTATGTATGGAGGGATATATAACTATTAGCCCAGCTTGTCCAGCATTAATATCGTTAGCGACAACATAAAGTAGCTTGTAATTTGTGTAAGTGTAGCTCACTCGTCTGCTTACCCATCGGGGGTGATCACGGCTTGGTCGGCGATCAGGGCCTGTAACCGTGTCCAGGTAGCTGTGTTATACCGCGATCAAACAGTTGATACAGTGTGAGGTGTGTGCGGCCGTTGTAAAATGACAAAAGCAACACATACATATATACATTTGTGGTTGTGCAGGGGTTTGATTAGCAGTTACACAGACCATTGTTCGCCGCGCGAAAGATGGCTGGCCCATAATATTAGTTTAGTATGTTGACAGCGAGCGCCGCGCGATTTACAAGCACGTACCCTTCAGGCGGTTATCCAACGTACGTTTTAGACTTCTTACAGACAGCTATCATATATCATGATATAAATGTAACATCACGCATGTATGTCTCCGAAGAATAGGCAGGAGAATGTAGTACACTCCCACGTTTCACCAGTTACGTTTAAGTCTCTCGGTGAGCCTATTGCCATACACCGGGCACAATTCCAGAGTCCGAGTCACTACTAGAAATAAAATTCTAAATTACAAAAATCCAATAGCAGCCGGCCCGGGATTTGAACCCAGGGCCTCCTGATGGGCAGTCGCGCTTGTAACCACTCGACCAACGAGGCAGTAATAATATAACAACACCAATTAGCTGATTGTTGATTCCTATTATGGGATTCCCGACTTATCAATTTCTATCTTTACAGCCTTGCTATACATCTTCTGCATTCCTCTTTCTCTTTTCATATACGAACACTGGTTTTTGAGATTTCTGACTCCTCCATCAGCCAGTGTCTATCTAACATGCCCACCGCGTGTATGAAGACTGACAAATGTAGAGATATTTGGCAATCGCTATTCACTGCCTACACTTTAAGGGACGTGGCGAGGCTGTATATTTGCGGTTATTTACTTTATGGTAGGATGTCAATAACATCGAAGCTTAAGAGGTATACTGGGCACGTGTTCTTTAAAAATATACTTGAGCGGCGGACGCATCATCGTAAAATTCATGAATTAAATGTATGAGCGCTCGTTCGCCCGTATTGATTTACTTCTCAAATGTTTACGTGCGCGGACGTCCGGGGAACCTCGGTTCTAATATAACTAAATCAAATTTGCGGTTTCTCACACCGTTTAGTATCACTGGCGGCTGCGACCAAAGGCAAGTCTGATTTTCCGTCTTTTTTTTAAGGGCTTGCGTCACTTAGGTGGATATTATTGGGAATGGCAATAGTCGTAAATATAATTGCATGTTTTGTTGTATCTTCCATTTATAATTTTGGATTTAGTCTCTACTATTTTTTTTTGATACTTTATAGTTTTCCTACACTAATAATTGGCAATTGAAAATAGACTCACTCGTTATTACATACATATGTGTAACATATTTGGTAGAAAGTGGGACTGTTACCCTTCTCTGCGTATCCTTTCACATTATTACAATTGTACTAACAAACCAACCTTACAGGGTAAGCACATGTCAAGAGTGTCTTTTAGCATAAAACTTTTGGACTTCAAGATCGTCAAGAACTCTCTTGTCGTTTCGATATCAGACAAGGGTCTTTATTCGGAATGGAAAGGTTTATTACGAATTAAACTAACTGCAGTGATCATTAATAACAAATGCTGAATCGTATTTTTAACAACTGTTACTTTATAGAACACTAATTGATAGCTGTATTATGAGGGAAAGGTTTAGCACTCATATTTTCGATATCACATGTAAAAATCCATGGATATATATTTGGGTGGGTGTGTTATTCAATCGGCTTCGTGTGTTTTTCATCATGTACTATGGTCAATATTTCAAAATTAGATATTATCGTATCACACCCATGTTCTGTAAATATTTTCGGATACTAACACTTGTAGAGACGTTTCTACTATTCTACGATAGATGGCGTTATTTACAAAAAAAATAACTTGGGTCCCTATTAGATTTATTGTGAAAATAAAAAACGACTAAACAATAACTTGATGTGGATTTTTAAAGGCGTTGTTGAACTTCCTTCATTGCATTTTATCTAAATACTTTATTCGATTTTGAATGGTGCTGATTTCTTTTGGATAGCGTAACATTGTTATTTTAACCGTTTTTCAATTCCTAGTTTACTAAATCTGATATCATTAAATGCCAGAAATAATCTATATTTAAAAGACAGTTGTTACTATTACGTGTCTGGTCCTTTATGATAAGAATATTTTACATATAAATAATACTCGTGCTGGTCTAGTGGCTGAAAGTCCGACTGCCGAGCAAGAGGACCTAGGTTCGGTCCCTGGGTAGAGCAGAAGTATTGTTGGGTTTTTCTAACTTGAAAATCCTAGTTGCAGCTCGGAGTCTAGATTTGTGCTCGATGTATGTATGTAAGTAGGTGTACTCCCGAATAAACGGGACTTGTAACATAACTGATAAAAAGTGAGTGTACCTACTACACTCCTCTGTCTGCCACTTAGAGGGAAAACAGACGAATAGGAAAGGAAACATTGAAGATACGTTATAAATAGATTTGATAAAATTGTTTTTTTACATATTAGCCGTTTGCACTCGTATGTCTCAGCGTATGCGGACATCATAAGTTTTACCGTTGCGCTCGTATGTCTCAGCGTATGCGACATCTTACATTTTACCATTCCACTCTTTCAGTCTTTTATCATTTTATTTCCCCTGTTTCATGGTCATATTAAATTCGAATGCAAAGGGTAAAGTTTACGCGAGTCATTTTAAAATATTACTTTAATATAAAATTGGTAAATCGACATTTTGATTTAGCGCAACATCGCGTTAGTCCTTTGTGAGTGTGTATTCGGTTATAAAATGAGAATACTCCAGCGTGACCAAGACCTACATAATCATACTGTAATAATATCCAATCCTTTCAGCCAGATTGTTTCCGACCTTCCCTTCAACACGTAACTACTAAATTGAATTCTGAACCAAGTTCTCAATCTTTATTTGTATATTTAGTTCAGTATTGGCTACAGAAATATTACATTTATATGCCAAATGGCGAGTTCGATGCATGAAACGTTCTGCACCGGCTAGCCATAGTCTAAACAGAAAATTACTAAAGTAAAACTTGTAGATCCATCATAGTCATCAGGTGCAGCTTATTTCCGTACACTGCTGGACATAGGCATCTCCAATACCACGCCGCTGAGCTCGTCCTTTAGATCTTCGTATCCAAAAGCTGTTAGCTGTAACCAATTTGCTTTTATCATCACTCCAAATATCTGGAAGGGCGACCTACACATCGACTAGACTTTCTTATAGAATAAAATACGTTTACACATTCAAAGCATAATTGGGCCTTTCTAACTTCAAATTCCCAGTTGTATTTCGGGGTCTGGTTTTGCGCCTGGACTAGCATCACTACACTCTTCTGTCTACCCCTTCGAGGAAATACAGGCGTGATATTACGTAGATATGTACATACAGCGAACATGATACGTGTTATAAATACATTAACACGTAAGGAGACGAGGCGTGTGTAACTGGAGCCGCGGCACAGTTGCCATGGCGCTAAGGTCGGTGCCTCGGGTGTCATACGATAGGTGCAAAGTGCGTGCAAAAGCACTAGCCTCAACATTTAATATCATACCGTTTTAAGTTCTCCTGCATCATATTTTTCTTTTTATATTTGCTAAGCAACAAATTGGCATGCGCAAGTGTTTTAGCATAATCGACAATAACATCGAATTTCTTTTCTTGAGATTGACGAAGCGTCCTTTTCTAGCGTGTCTGCGTGTCCCTTCAAACCGAATAACGATATTGCGCTGATGCTTTGAGCTCATTCATGTTGACTAGTGCAAAATTCAGCTTATTGTTAGAAATTGATGTTAAAGGCCTCTCCAATGCACGCAACTAAGTTATTCAAATACCAAATGTTCAATTGTTTTTAAACTTGGCGCATTTTTGACAATATTATTGTGCAATACAAATTGTTTAATGACTTTTTAACGTAAAAGAACCGCAACATCACGTCTGTAATACCCGAAGGGGTAGGCAGAGGGGTATACTACAACCCTCTGCCTACCCCTTCAGGGATTACAGGCGTGAATGTACGTAATAGACGACTTACAATTACATAAACTTTTTAATTTTAATTGTAATCCGTGTAATGCAAAATAATTATGACTGTTCTTGCCGACAAGTTCTCTAGGATTAATGTATGTATGTAATGCAACTAATGCATAGTATACATTAAATTGAAATACCAAAATAAGAGGGCGGCGAAAGTTTCTTTCGCTCCTGGCAGCAGACACCTACGCTGCGCCATTGGCTTACAATTATACATAAATAAACATTATGTTAATCAGACGATGGTTTAAGAATTTTATTTCTCAAAAGAATACAATATTTACTTCCAGAGTTGCAGTTTGCATTTGTAGAAATATATAAAATAATTATGAAAAATTAATTTAAAACTGCGACAAATTACACGTCAAGCCTGTAAGGGTGGACATATTTACCGTTCGGTGCTCGCTGCCTACCCTGTTAGCTCCCCGTTGTGACGATATAATAATAATTGTTTATTAGTTCAATTTACTTGTAGTTACAGAATTAACATAGCGATAAGGTAGCTGCGAGCGCAATCCCACCACATTAGTGTTCTTATTGATATTGTGATAAAGAGCTATCAGCTCGCCGTCGACTTGCTCCTGTTAGTTCTTCTCGACCGTGTAACAGCTGCGCCGAGCTGTCCCTCTCTCGCTTTATGAGACTGCTAGCCACGTTCAATCCCTAACAGATTTGTTCCGAAGCGCGCCACTTACAACCGAGGTATCAGAATCATACTACATTAATTTACTCGTTCATAAATACGCGATGGTTGTTTATGAACGAGGAACGATTTAAATTATTAAGATCCGAGGTATTTGTTAGTGTTGCGAATGTGTTTGCTTTTGTTAACGTAATGTAATAGAATTTAGTGATATTTACGTGTTCATTACTGAAGTGGCGTAGTCTGTGATATTGTTCTGTGATGTTATTTCTCTGATCCCTTTCATTCTGTTTATATTTTAGTTATAGATACCATACTGCGTAAACTTGTAATCGTTTTAAATGTATATTAGAGGGTATTAAATACAACACACTACAATAATATTTTCGATATTGAAGCCGTGTACATAAGTATTTTAGGATAAAGTATCACATTCTCTGACGGTGAAGGAAAACATAGCGAGTAAACCCACGCGTTAAGAGCTCTCCGTAATGTTGAATAGTCTGGCAAATAGCCACTTGTCCAGTTTAGTGGACTAAACCTTCCTTTGAAGGAGATTTGAGTCCAAAACTGCTAAGAGGAAGACGTTCATATGAAATAAAAGATATAAGCGTGGTTATTTCTTCATTATCAATGTTATAGGTGCAGTGTTTTAAGACTCTTTATCTATTTATTTTTCTTTATTTTTAACCTAAATTTTAATGGTGGTGAATATATGTAAGAGATAAAACAGATCAATGGCAATATTTTCATTTCATAATGAGTACATCTACCTCAATTATATTTAAATATATAAAATATACAAGTATCATATGTAATATAATAAATAGTGTGTTTTAATCGGTGGTTTCCAATGGAACTACGTTTGTTGCAGGATTAAAGGAAAGTGAGATAAATTCCGGTGAGGAGACACTGTACGCGGCAGGGCGTCGTCCAATGTGCACCTGCGCGGCGCCGTCGGAGCTCCCGCTGCGCCCTGACCACCACGCGACACCATAAGATCTTTGATGGTCGCTCTTCCTTTGGAGAAAATAATCTATTCGCCCTGTCACTTCATTATTATTAAATTCCTCAATATTTTCTTCATTTTATAACTTTCAACTCTTTATACGTGCAAAACAACGAGATGAGTAAAATACTGAAAGTCGTGGGAGCCTCGTGGCTGCAGACCAAGATCAGCTCTTACATCCTGGGATTCCTCGGAGTCCTAGCCATTTTGGCTCTTTTCGTTGGACAAATAGAGAGGTGAGTGTAGGAAAAATCTTAATATTAAATGGTTAAAAACAAATAGAAGCGTCCGAAACCACGCAGTGATGAATGTGGAAGAAACACGTCAAGTATACAAGAAGCTCGTAAACACGCTGTTTTCCCGGTAGATGACCTGGTGTAACTATATAATAATAATAATTAAACTTCATATCTTTTACGAAATAACCGTTGATGCCTTTAATGCCGGACAGATCTGTATGATTTCAGATGTGTCTTTCATATTTATCGCAATAAGTATATTGTTTAATTTAATAATAATTATTGACGGGTTTTTACACTTCCTTCCGTAGGATTCAGGACGGAAACTATGCTGCGACAGTTTTCTATTCAGAAAAAACTGGTTACCGCATCGAATACTGGGGCCAAAGCAACGAACTGGCTGACGTCGCCAAAGGAGTGGCGAGAGCTTACTTCAGAGGCGACATCGACACCACGGGGTGAGTTTTGAGTAAAGGCTTTTATAAAAAATATAAGTTTTAGACAGGAAAATTATAGGACAATAGTTATGTTTTAAGTACTTACGAATACAATAATTATTTTAGAAGGGATTCCCTGTAGAAGAAAGTATTCTTCATTTCTATGACAATTTTTATATAACAAAAAGATATATTTTGTACATCGATTTTTATCGCAATACGTTGGCAAATTTAATTATTCAACGTCTTACTGTACCTAGTTGATAGCGAGAAGAGATATCAATTAATTTACTCTCAGATGAATAACGATAAAGTGTATGAATAATACTTACCTATATATAGACCATCCGATCCTCTTTTTCCATGCGTCATTGCTTATAATAAAGTTTATGCGATGTGTAACGATATGTCTGTTTAAAAATCTAACTCACTTTTGCTTAGATTTGAAAATTAAACAAAATAACATATTATATTCTTTATTTTCGACAATAATAACTTTAGTACATATTGCAGTTGGTCCCTGCGTTCCTATTTAAATTTAAAAGAAGAATTTATATTACAATCCACGCTTTTTTTTGTAGCTGGTCCCTGTTGGAAGTTGAAACGGATGGTTCATACCCGGATGAAATCCAAGCATACGCTGCGGGGATCGTCGAAGGTGCTCTGACCTGGTCTTTGATACATACCCACCTGGAGAACACCATCCGGGCTAAATGCGAAGACCAGCCATTGGAGAAGCAGTGCGATAAATTGAGAGACGCCTTGGAGAAATCCGCCAATATTTGGAAAACGTACGCAGCAGAACGTGGAACAACTGACCCATTTTGGCATCATGTGAGTTATATTTCGATAGTATGCATTGATATTAAGCATGGATTTCGCGTTTACATTCAATTATCATGCAAGGTCCCTTGAGAAGTAGGAATAAAGCATAGTGCGAAATATCGTTATACTAACGGGCCTGACGAGCTTTTTTACACCCCTTCGCCAGCAGGCAGACGAAAGCCATAACCCTTCTTAAACTCCTTAATGATGATGAAGATGAGGGTGATCACGTCGAGGATAATGATGATTATTAATGTTAACAATAAATCGGTATTACGAAATTCTAGATACATACCCAAAACGTGACGTATCCACTTAAAATAGCGTTTCGTTAACAATCAGCGGGCTATCGCCCTTATCTCCGCGTTAAGTCCACATGTTGACATTGCAGGTATCATTACACTACACACAAATCAGTGGAATATTTACTGGCTGGAAATACGGTGTGGAGCGCAGCACTAACGACTACGAGACCGACATATCTGATTTGTATTGGCTCAACTCCGTTTCTGAAGTTGCCGAAATACAACATAAGCTTAACATAACCATAGACGATAATGCCATGAACAGTTCGCCGGTGCTGTCCAGCGCCTTCCTGAGGATCGTGGATGATATCACTGACGATGGATCCATCACAAAAAAGCTTTATGCCGCTCAAAATACGGCGGGCAGGTAAGCGGAAACGTCTCGAATGATCTCTGATTACTTTTTGTTTTTTTACCAATCATAGACTAAGCGTACCATCGACAATAGAGGTAAAGGGCGTTTAGTTTTATCGATACTCCAATTTTTAAATGTAGTAGATACTCAGATATTTTTATATGTACCTTTATTCCGCCTCATTACTAAGCTTATTCAAAAGTGTACACGTTTAGCGTCCCCGCAATGTGTTTACTATTATTTCACCTCTTGAAGTTATTCTTCCTTTTATTACCTCCTAATTACCTATCCGTAAAACTGAGCTCTAATACGTGTTAAATATATAGGTATTTTAATTGATTTATTATACTGTAAATGATTTAAATTTTATAGCAGAACTCACATACTAATCCGTAGAACTACCATTTTTTTTATCTGAACATCTGATACCAAACTAGACCGAGTATAATTATGCTTTATTGATCATGGTGGTGATAAATTACTTAAATATGCATATAATTATATGCTTATATAGATATTTAATTTTTTGTACAAAACAAATCTTCTGCCCATCACGCAAATATTATTTGACCTGGGAGGGAATAGAAACCACAACCGCCGGGCTCAGGGTTCAGTGCCATTAAACACCGAGCGGAGAAGTCAGTCCAAAGTGAGTGTTGTTCACGAGCTAACGACTTATAAAAGACATTATTTTTTCAGTTATTCGTCAATGACGCGGATAATGAAACGGTACAAACTGAACTATCACCGCACGCCGAGAGACGCGTCGCCAGCCCCCGGCGTCACGGTGGACTTCTCCGGGTACCCGGGCTCCGTGACCAGCCAGGACGAGTTCTACGTGATCTCGGGGGAGCAGCATCGAATGGTGGTCGTGGGCACCGCGCTGAAGAACTACAACAGCAAGCTGTGGAAGGATGTCAATATTACAGAACAGGTATGGATGTCTTAAATATAGTATTGTTAGGTGTACTAAACATGTACTCATTATATTTTCGATTGGGGCATCATATCCTTTATACATTTTTTAATATAAATACGGAGATTTTTGGAATATTTGAAAAAATATTAAATGCAACGTATTAAAATCAAATGTTACTAGTTTTCGTATTACATTAATATTTTAAGAAAACCTGCCTGCTATAACACTAGTATTAAAGATGACCGTTAAGTAACACTGTGGTTGGGCAGCTGCCCGTGGGCCCGCGGGTGACGGCCGCCAACCACCTGGCCGGCAACGTGAGCGCGTGGGGGCGCACGCTGGCCGCCTACAACTCGGGCACCGCCAGCAAGCAGTGGCTGCTGCTGGACTACAACCGGCTCGCGCGCCCGCCCCCCCCCCCCCCCCCCCCCCCCCCCCCCCCCCCCCCCCCCCCCCCCCCCCCCC
>DWME01004668.1:0-15993 GCA_018244795.1 Parelbella ahira ahira | reverse complement strand
AGTACACTCCCACGTTTCACCAGTTACGTTTAAGTCCCATGGAATAGGTGGTGAGCCTATTGCCATACACCGGGGACAATTCCAGACTCTGAATCACTACTAGAAATTCTAAATTAGAAAATTCCAATAGCACCCGACCCGGGATTTGAAACCAGGACCTCCCGATCGGCAGTCGCGTTTGCAACCGCTCGACCAACGAGGCAGCCAGTAAAATCATCTACAGACGTACCATTAGCATTTCACTAAAACGAATATCATTGCCACTGAGCAATAACGTTTTCAGTATGTGTCGTAACATCCATATTACTGTACCTCGCCATATTATCCTCTAGCGAAACTCACATTACATAAAACTGACTCAGTGTTTTTATGTAGACTGCAGGTGGCTTCCGGATGTTTTCGTTCGCATCAGAGCTGGATAGTGCAAAAATAAAACAACTATTCAGTGGAAGACCTAGTAAAACATGAAGTTTTCTGTTATGAATAACCGTGGTTTCTTTGAAATGCTTCTGCTAATAATTATCTTGCTATATTGCAAGTAGTCAGTTCGAGGATTTAGTAATTTATTTTTCGAAGCGATCTGGAGAGAGATTTTTTAAAAGTACACATGGCTTCATCTATACGTCTCTTACGATCTTGAGTTACGATTCACATACCTTATAACCACCTATCTACATATGTGTCATATTATATATAAATTTGACCATCATCCAGTAGAAGAGTAAACCTATACATTAGAGGTTGAGAAATAACATATGAGTAGTATTAGTACAAACGGTAGATATGGAATATGTAGATCTAAGGTCTGCATGATGTATGAATATGTGCGTAATGTAATGATATTATCAGAACGAGTTCAATGTCGGGCGAGCTGACCGGCGGCGATTCATATTTCTGCAAACACACGCGTTCCGCTTTTTTATCAATGCCGCTGTTCTAATGTGGCCCGTTGTTTACAAAACTTTAGTGCCTCAATGGTTTCATTCAGGAACGTTATTTTTGTTACGATTTTAGAGCTATGTGCGTACTTTATTACATTCGTATTCAATTACCTAATTGTTTTTCTTCGTGCCGTAAAGGCCTATTGTGCTGAACTTGATAAAAAAATTGAAATGATTAAATTTTTTTCTGATTTGTAGACTAAAATTTATGCAGAAATACATAGATTAAAAATCAATACATAATTGATTTTCCTCGTGACGTAAAGACCTATTATATACAAATAGATGATAGATACATAAACTCTTATATATATGTAAAGGTGACAGTCGGTTAAACTATTAGCCAAAGTTTTTCAATAAATCAGACTGAAATGATAACTTTTTTCTTTTCTTCTACAGGGCCTTTGAATCTTTGATTATGAACCGATTAATTTCTTTGACACATGTTGGTACCTATTACACACCTAGTTAATGTAAATGTCAACGATTTATGATTGAGAATAATCATAGTAATAAAAATCATGAATAATAAGTATGTTTTATAATAAAAACATCATGATTTATAAATCTATTACTCTTTGAACTCTAAACGTCAACATAAGGTACGTAATTGTTCATGATTATATAAATAAACTAAATCGTTATAAACTAACATAAAGTGAGTGGTGAACGGTAACAATAGTTACCACTTATAAAAATAGTTCCAATGAAATTGCTCCACAACTGTACATAACAATAGAGCACCGGTGTGCTTTGTTAATCTCGCCATCCGTTCAAATTGCTTTCTTTCCTATGGAACCTTTTTATTGAGTGCGGAGAGGACGCCCAATCACATCAATTGACTCAATCGCTGGATTGACGTCAGCGCCTCTTTGTCTGTATGGAAACAGCGAATCACCGAATAACAGTACTCTTCCGTTGCTAGCATTAAAAATGTACACGTCCTATTCAATTTTTATATGTCCACGTCATCCGTGCAATGTTTGTCTGTCTCTCATACATACGCGGGGTTGAGGAAATTGTATAATATTTTATTATTCCCTGGGTATTTCAATATGCAAACGTATGCAGTAAAAGGAACATAGGATATTACATTTTATATTCTTAGGTTTATAATGAATGGTCTTAATACTTATGCACATTTTGCAATATGTATTATATTATTGCGTTATTTTATATAACTAACATAGATTATAGAATATAAAACATGTATAATGGAATATAATTTTAACAAAATGATAATTTTAATTTCGTTGTTTAAGATTTGTGTACAGTTTATTTTCTAAATCGATTAACATATTGCTAATGATAGGCTTTACTACGACAGACATTTTAAGAATCCGTCTATTTCTAGAAATGCCGGTTTCTTGCTCATGATTTTCAGAACATTTATATAGATTTGCGCATCTTTTTAACATAATTTTATTGTATTGTTGCAGGTAGCAATTAAGATAATAGATAAATCACAATTAGACGCCAGCAATCTTCAGAAAGTCTATAGGGAAGTGGACATCATGAAGAGGTTGGATCATCCTCATATAATTAAGCTTTATCAGGTAAGTTGGAAAACAGTAACTAAATAATCTAGGAATCATTTAAGTTTATTTTCATATTCACTTATAATCACGCTTATATTCTCACTTGTATTCTTGGTGGAATTTGTTTAATATTGAATATTGTATATAAATAGGAGTAAATAAATGGGAGTGTACAGCACTCCTCTGCCTAGCCCTTCGGGGATTACAGGCGTGGTGTTACGTTTAAATTCCTGTCCAATATTTAAAAAAAACCTTTCATTACTAAACAATTCTAATTTTGATACCATTTATCTAGCTGAAATTTACAATGTATTTACAACGCTGTTGATCATTCGGGTTTGTTTCTGACACGACTTTAAGGTCATACAGAAATTATGATTTAAAGTTCGTTAACGGATATTTTGTTATTAACATAAAAATTAACCGAATATATAAGTCGCTTATCTCGTTCCTAGACACTTGTAGGAAAGTAGGGACAATCGTCATATTTTTGTAACACCAAAATATTAGCCAACGCTTTAGGTATTGGCAGTGATATATTAATTATCTCCACTCAAATATCTAGTCATTTATCAATTATCACTGTACGTATTTATATGTAATATTGACGTAAGCTATTTGTTTGCACATATTGGCAAAGTATCCATTATTTTCTCATCTAGTAATTACCCGTGACTGTTGTGAACAATTACAATGTACGAAAACTCCATACAATGATCTTTTGTGGACGATTTACGTCATAGAGTATTTATTAAAATAAAAAAAAGATCGTAATATCTATTTTTTTTATTAGACAATTTCGCATTGGAATAATTGTATCTATTTTACAGATATTGAAGATTGTATTATTAATAATATATGTATGTACACAAATATTGAAGATAGTATTATTAATATTTTATAATAATTATAAAATATTAATTATGACAAGTACCTACATCACTTAGAAACACTTTTTGGCCTTAAAGTCAAAGTATAGCTTCTTTATATTAGAGAAATTTATAAACGCATTTACATGTAAAAATCCAGTTTATGACAGAATGATTGAAATATTTGGTTACTGTACTATTGGATTTTTCCAACTGAGACTTTCTAGTAGTGTCACTTTTAGTTGTAGTAGTGTCGGAGTCCGGATCTATGCCCGGTGGATGGCAATAGACTTACCACCTATTCTGTTTTTGGACATAAACGTAACTGGTGAAAACTGGTGAAACTGATTACAGGCGTGATGTTACGTTGTAACCTTTGGATACCATAAAAACTTTCTAATTAATTATATGAAAGTGATGGTCAATTTTGTTGGATTATTATACAGTTTGCGGGCAATCGCTGGCGAGTGTTGACCTTGTTAACAGAAATTAGCGGTTGGTTAGTTTAGCGGACGGAGCTGGCTTAAATTAACACAGACCTGCCAAGTTTGGTCCGACCTAACTGTAACGGTAGCTAGTAAACGATAACGCTGGTCATACTGTTAAGTGGTAGAGTTTCGACAGTTAAAACGTGATCTATATCAATTATTTAAGACATCTTAAAAATGTCCGTATCAAAAGTACCAGTAGTAGAATCTATGAGAGTTGTATGATGACTTTAATAGATGCAGACGAGAAAGAAACTTTCTAAGACCGTAGTCCGTTGAAATCATTAGTCTATGTTTACCCTCTAGAAAAATAGGGGCGACAGTTTTTAGGTATGTCACCTAGAATACCTAGGCGCTGATACCTAAATAATGCTAAGAAGATCATTTCCAAAAAAACTTTGTATAAAATCCATAATTTTGATGATAATATTTTTTGCTTCAAATCACTTTGATCAGCTGATCGTGACCAAACAACTGTGTGGGTAAGTTGTCGAACCAATAAAAACGGAACCGCGTTACATTTACAGTTCATTTGAACATGAGTTGTGTGTTAGACAGTAAATGTCACGTGAAATCACCGCGTCGGTCGTGGGATATTTAGTTTCATTCAGTGCGGAAAACGTGTGGGCGTCACCTTATGGAGCCATTGAAGGGGAAAATTGGACCTTTCATGTTTTCTCTCCAAGTTGGCTTGTGTGATAATTATAGATTGGCTTTATTTACAGCTACGAAGCTGAATATCTGTGTCGCGTGGCTACCAATTAAAAAATAAAATCTAAGTTTATAGTAAGTAACTACCGATTAGAAGTTAATAAGTAAGTAACAAGTAATCATCATCAGCCTGTGTCGATCCAGTGCTGAGATCCAGTATGACTACGGACGCTGGGGGCTAATACTGAGTTGCATTAAATAACATTTCCAAGAATGTTCATACTGAATGCATATTACAGGGGTGGCCAGTTCCGTGATAGTCCGAGCCATTTTTCAAAATGTGGAATTTTTTGCTAGTCGCAATTAAATACTTTATTAAAATGTATGCAAAAAAGGTATGAATTTTTTTTTTACAGCACTTTTTTTTAACGGAAATAAAAGAAGGTACACATATTGAATTGAATTTAAATGTTAAAAATTAGACACATTTATTTAATTCTCATGATAATTCGTTAAAGTTTGTAATTTATTGCTTTGCTGATCGAAAGTCATATAATTTTTAACTTGGATGGAAATGAATTTTGTTACAACTTTGCACTTAGTCTTTCATAGTTGATGTCAGTAATTTAAAAGATATTTTGACACACATCCAGAACGATAATATTGTTTTAAAATATAATATAATAGCACAAAAATGAAAACGGGACTAGGCACATTTATCGAGAGCTACAAATAATCCTTCTAAGAGCAGCATGTGGCTCGCGAGTCACAGTCTGCCCCCCCCCGGCATATTACATATTATATTTACTAGAACTTTGATAATGTAGGTGTTAATGTATCGCGGAAGTGTACAAAAAAGGTATAGATAGATGATGAAATTGAGAAATCGAACGTGAGTAATGACGTCATAAATTAGAGAACAAAGACAAACGCCCATTTGACACGGAATCGATGTTTTACTGTTGCACTGGTGATGAAATGTGATACACTAATTGATGTTTCGTGGAATTTTCCAATAGCTGTTGAATAATATAATCGGTATGTCAATTATAAATAGTATTAGACTGTGTCTAATAAATAAATAGCGGATACAGTAAAAAGGTATTGTAGTATCAATATTACTTGATTTAATAATAGACATTTTTAATTATAGAAACATTGTACTCCTATCTAAGGCAGGACTTTAAGAACTCAGAACTAAAACTCAAAAACTATTTTGACTTTTAAAAAATGTGGTAACTTTAAACATTTTAGTGTATGATTGTATTCTGTATCAGTCCAATTCGGTGTGTTCAGGCTGGCCTGACCGGGTTCGTACCTGTCTGAACCATTCTTAAAAATGTATAAAAATGCTGACAGTTCAGTAAATAAATCATTCAAAGGCGAGTTTATAACTATATAGTGACATGATAAGTTGTGCGTCTGTCATATATTGATTCATGTTATCTCGGAAATTTTGACTTGAAAGGTGAAACACTAGCTTAACAAAAAACTCACGGTGAGGTATATGTCTAATCCTCTAAATATTAAGAGCTTACGAATAGTTACAGTCTATATATACCTATATTTGCAAGTTAGACCTGAGCGGTGAATCAAGGGCCTTAAATATAATACATTCTTAAGTCAAACCCTTGCTTGTATGAAGAGACTAATGAAAATAGAGGAGGCAGGTCTGATAGCATAAAACTATTTAGCACTCTGTGCTCGATGCATACCCAGTAAGGGAAGAGGCGTCATGATATGTGTATTAATAATAGTAAACCAAAGGTGTATATTTACCAAAAATGGCTTAAAAACTGTGCAGGCAATTCGATTTCTCTTCGCATCCATAACCGAGGCAGGTTTAGGTTATAAATAGACAGGCCGGTGTTACAATACGCAATTGTTTACTGTTTCCGCTTCCATTTCCGTTAATTATAAAGGCATTGTGGAAAACAAGCATTTAGGGGTTGTATTCATGGCAACTCTAGCGTAGAAAATTACTTGTAGACGTTTCACAACCATTGTGTGTACTGAAATATATTCATCCAATAGGACAGCTACAATATAGGTAAGGAGAGGAAGTGAATTGGCTGTTAGTCTCAGCTTACACAAGGAATATGTTGTAAATATAATCAATATATGAATTTATACATGGAAAGAATCCTTTTTAAAGAATATTGCGGGTTTCTTCATACGAGGCTTATCATAGTTAATCTTTATAAAAAGAAGTACCGAAAGGTGAAACTTTGTATTCCGCGTGTTACAAATACATGATACGAAATGAAACATTAACCGTCCACAGTCTGTAACTGTGAATGTTAGATACTTAGTAGGATGGAGAGTAGTAGCGTAGAGCACGGATTTATAAATGTGTACATATCATCGAAAGAACATCAGTACAGTTAAAATTTAAAATTTAATTACTAACTATCGTGTTTAGACTTTAGATCGTTGTTGAAATACTATTATTTATAAAGTTATTCACAATTACTGTACTATATGTATATGAAGTAATTTGTTTCATTTCCTAATATTACTTTTATAATTATGTAGCTAATATGCAGCCCGCTTTGAAGGATTTTAGAAAGTATTAAAGCATGCAATAAATACATATCAAACTGTTTAAAATATTTTTTTAAATTAAACTTCTCATTTGAAAAAAAAACCTGCCTCGTTGGTAGAGTGATTGCAAAGCGCGACTGCTGATCGATAGGTCCTGGTTTCGAATCGCGGGTCGGGTATTATTGGATTTTACTAACTTAAATTTTCTAGTGGATATTTTTAATAGTGGCTCGGAGTCTGAAGTCTTATTCTATGGCACGTAAAACGTAACTGTTGAGACGTAACTGGTGGGAGTGTACTACACTCTCGGCCTACCCCTTTGCGAATTATAGGCGTGATATTACGTGTTTTAGAAAAAATAACTGATGAGATAAATATGTTTTCATAATATTTATATTTTATTTTATCATGGTAACATGGCCGTGCATTTATCATGTAACATGGCCGCCGTAGAGAGATGAAATGGTTAATTAAACTTTTGTTATCACACACAGCGCCGGAGTCGGTGATTGGATTAGAAACTTCGCCAATAACAAGGGTGTTCGAAATATTTTGGATGTTAATTGAGTGTACTTTGGTAATACAAAATTGTATCGTTCCATATGAGTATGGCGATCGTTATATTATATGAGTTGATGATGAGATCGACAATGATGATGATCAAGATTTTTTGCAGTCAATTACATATCTTCATTTATCGTCAAATGGTGTACAGAAATATATCATCTGTAACTTGAAACATACAATGTGCATCGTTTAAATAAGATAAGATGCAAATGATGCATAGCGGCGCTCGCGAATATTTTTGTTGAAAAATAGTTTCATTTGTAGTCGTCGTTCTCAAATGTATCTCTGCCTGCAAGACAGACGATTTTGTTGAAAGTATATGTAGAAAGCAGGCGACGAAACGGAGCCAATGAAGAATTTCATCTTAAAATGTGTTCTATGTTTTAGTTACCTGATATGACGATATATAGAGAAGTAACTAAGGTAACGTAGATGCAATAGTACCTAAATAATAATTAAGGTATATTTTAAAAGCTTATTTAAATAATTCGGTTTGTTTCCTTCTGCATCTTCTCTTTCTCACACGTTCTCTTTTTAATTAGATCAATCTCTAGTTAAAATAACTGCAGACGGCTAACAAGAACCTAACTTGCTACGTTAATGGGTTACTTTAATTATAATAATGGACAGACGTGCTTCGCGTTACTTAAACTGTTGGTAGAGGAATTATATTGTGCATTTTATAATTTCGTACTTTTCGAGAATTCGACTTTCAAATATTCGTGAAGTTGGGGACTCTAACGTTTCTATTTACCCATGGCTGAATATGTTTATAAATATAGGCATATGTTTATGGTGTTATAGCAATTTTATGATAATATTCAACAGTACTCGCACGTGACAATATTCAAAAGAATAAAATAGAATGGAAAACATAAAATGCTAATGTAACCTTAAACACCAAAAGTCACTGCAAACCGACAGACAATTCACAAAATAAAATATGTACATACGAAATTTTGTATTGACCTAATTTTTCATATGCACAATATAAAGTGGATGTATTAATTTTTAAATGGCAAAGTTAATTATATAAAATGATTGTTATATACGAACAATTTACCATCGTAAATTACTTTTTTTTTATTCAGTAACTCTTAACTGAAAAGAATGCGACTATTCTTTCGATTGTCGTCCGTTCTAATACAATGATCCATCTCGATAGACTCCAGGAGAAATTTACCTGAAATAGGTCACGTCGATTAGTCTTAACAATGGGCACTGCGTTATGTGGTTTCACAACAACCGGCACAACATGAATGGGTGGAATAAGTCCTCTTTAAACTGTAATAGGCCAATAGCAAGTCCTTCCGTTATAAATATTTTCATTTTATGAATGTCGCAAAAATAATTTTCGTTATATACTCGTATTCGCGCATTTGTTTAACGTATCCAGAAAATTATATCGCGACATGTAAAGGCAAACGTTTTTATTACGATCCATACGCGTCTGGGAACAGAAGCCGTGAAGCTGTTCCATCTTATCCGTCTGGATAAGAAAAACCAAAAAAAAAATGTGAGACTAGTGTGAACAAAACGCAATCACGAAAAGATGATCATGTTTACGCTTACGTAAACGATAAACGTGTACGTGCTGAACGAATAAATTCAACATTGACGTAATAATTGACGTAAATTTTTGTAACTCTTAAATAGATAGATCGAATGGCACCGTACTTCTTAGAAATAAACATATATTTTTAGTACAAGCATGACATTTATTTACAGTGTAGTTGGGAATTTTTTAAAGTCTAAATTTATATTTAGAGTTCTGTATTTAGTTCGTAAGTTTATATATGAAGTGTTAGTCATGTTCATATATAAGGCAGCGGAAACTGATCAAATCACCAACATATATGGTTTTTCTATTAGTTAGTGGGATGTACGTATAATTGTAGCTGTACATATTACATCAGCTTAGGAACGAGTGTGAGGAAACATGGAAAAATCTATGATAACATTTGTTTATTCGATTATTTCTATAATTTTTTCCTTATCGTGGTCAAGGTAATTTAATTATACTTGCGATATATAAATATTATCACGCGTATTGCTGTAGAGATAGACAGAGACTATGAGATAGTTTTCACCGACTATGATCTCTATTTTACGTTTTTTACAATGGAGTCAAAAAATAATTTACCGTACTTGAGCAGATTATTTAAATATTATGCATATAGGAATAGTTACTGTTTAAAATTTTACAAACCCTTATTATCGTATAAATAAATTTTAAATATGAATAAAACCGGCGTGTCGTGAGAAAAGCGTGTTAATTGTATAAAACATCAACTCTGTAACGAGAGAGACACGGCGCCGGGTGTTCTCTGCCTGCACCGTAAGGGATCTGGCATGACGATATAATGGCCTATATAAATAAATATAAAATAGAGAATGATATGAATGGATTAGATTACAAGCTCATACAGTTAGTAAATGGATTTCTTTACTCTTAGCGCTCGCCCGTCTGTTGCCGAGTGTGATTCACGGGATATTTGTGTGCTGTTAATGTAACGCGGCTGAAAAGTTCACGGACGCCCATCAGTTCGTACTACTTTTAACACGTTATGCCATCACTTTTACATTGTATTTTGAAATTTGTACATCCACGGTGAAATCGATTGATTGTGAGTATAAAAATAAAAATGTCAGTCTCGGGACACCCCGTCTTAGATGTAGCATATTGATTGTAATGGTTAGTAAAAGAGCATGTAATTAAAGGAACCAATCAATATACAGTTATTCATTAAAAATGTTAATTTTCATTACATAGTAAAATAAACTTCTAGCTCTCGTTTAATATAAAAGTATCATATATAATCATATAAAAGTAAAGAAGGAATCGTTTCCCAATATTATCAATATATTTATTATTATTATTACCATCTGTAATTCCTACAAAGCCGGTTGTCTGGAAGATATCGTTTATTAGCGACGAGACCGTCAATTATATTGTCCCGTAACTGTTTGTTTTATTAATAGTTCTTCTGTATGGTATAAGATATAGTGTATTGCTATTATTATCAAGCAAGATAAGGACTCTTGACCCAAACATTACCGTTCCATAGGACGGCCAGTACTATAATCGCGATGAGATCTTAAGCTCCACCACTTGCAAACTCTAAATTGCTTTTCTAATTGGATCAGGAATTGCGAAACAACTTAAGCCTTCAGTGATTTTCCAGCTCGCAACAAATTGAAGACATTTCAATCTTTCCTTTGTGGACCGATCCGTTTTGTACCGGGAGAAAATCTCTTAATAGGATTTTCGGTGTCCCTGTTCGCTTAGTAACACGTGTTTATTACTTATAAATATCAATTTAGCTACGTATGAGCTATGTTAAAACATATTATTATATTAAACTTACCGTTCTCCCTGCGTATACCGTAAGGGACTTTGCGCGAAGATATGTATGTATGTAAAGTCACCGTACCCAATTATGTTGCGCAATAAAATATAAAAAAAAGTTAGGTATCTATTCAGAGCATGGGTGCCAATTACTTGTCTAGGGGTGGCTTTCAAGGTTCATGTTACAGGGAATGCTGGTGTTTGGTTATGGTTTTATGTAATGTGCTGTATGTATACCTATGTATAAATTTCATTTCAAACGCAAATCGTTTTCTATTTTTTTGCATTGAATCGAATGTGTATTATTTAAACAACTATGCGATTTATTAAATTGAATATCGGAAATGATGTCCCTGAAAGTAAATTTCTTCAAATTCAATTTATTCCGTTCTAAGCTACGTAGATATCGGGAAAAGATGTGAATCGTTTAAATCAGTGTCTGAGTGAAATCTAATCTAGTTAACATAACAGCGTGGAAGTATACGGCCATGACTGAAAGTCGTGAGAAAATGAAGTTGTCGTCGGAATAAACGCTTGGCAGGAAAGTGAATTATTGTCCCGTTTTAAACAACAATACGAATGGTCACCTAACGTTGTACGATAGATTTGAATGTCCTAATTTAAGCAACACCTTGAGTGGGCACCAAATTATGTATAATATTATTTTATTAGATAAAAAAAATGTTTCACTTGCAATTTTCTTATCAAATATTAGTATTAGTTGAATATTTTAAGTCGTAAAACGAAGTAACAATTGCTGTATATAGGAAACCATTAAAAAAAAATTTAATAGTAACAAGTAGAGTTAACAAAAGTCTTATCGCGTAACACGGATCTGTGTCAGACAGCTGTCGGTTTCAAATTTTGGGAACAAATAGAACTGGAAAATGTACGGGCTTGTAACTGAAATGTAATCAGAAACTTTATTGTTATTTAAAAGTTTGTATATGCCGTGTATTCTAATACAATATGTCTCTATATACGTTAGGGCTTGTGAGGTTTGTAAGGATAGAGAGATGTTTGGTACTCGGCGTACTCTGCCTACCTCGTGGGGTATGTGGCTAATAATAATAATAAAATACTTAGGTATTTTTAAATATCGAACAAAAGCTAATTTTCTACAGACCACAATTTTGGTCCATTTTAATTTTTTGAAAATACATAATTATGTCACTATTTGATATGTTTCATACTTATATTTAATACTTGAAAAGTTACACAAAGAAGGCAATAACTATTGCTGTTATATCACATGTGGCCTGAAGCTTACCTAATCGTAGTATTCCAATGCGAATTGGTGTCTATCCGTTCGCACTCGCGAGTGAGGCACGGCCTGTACGAGTATAGAGATCGGAGATAATTCATCTGTCGGAAGTTTTTAACTGCTCTGTCGGCCTCGTGACGATTGTTACTTAATGATAATAAGCGGAACTAACTACACCAAGCGTCATCCGCAGCGCGGAAACGCACGTGAAAATTTGCACTTGCTTCCATTTGCGTATCAACAGTAACTCTCAATGCTTAGGTTTTCAGATTGTGAATAAATTGTGTACTGGTTGATTGTTAATGATGTATATAACACGATGTATGATGTATATTCAGGAAACCTTTAATAATAAAATGTATGGGTTGTATAATTATAATTTCAAGGTTCAATTACATCACATACATATGTATGTGAAGTTTTTTAAATTTATTTTCTGACCCTATCATTCCACTGCTGGAACACGGGTCTCCCGTCATAGTGAAAGGGTTAAGGTCATAGTCTGCCACGCTAGCTATGTGCGGGTTGGCAGACTTAACACGCCTTAGAGATTTTTTTCACTTTTACTCTAAGTTAAAATTACTTTTACTATTATAATGTTACCTAATTGACTTTATTTCTTTTTGCAGGTCATGGAGACGAAAAACATGATCTACATTGTTTCTGAATATGCAAGCAAAGGAGAAATTTTTGGTTAGTATAAACTTTCCCTACATTCCTTATATTTTTCTATTAAGGTACCTTTTTCTGTAATTCCTATGAATATCCCTCATTTTTATGAAAGTTTTCATGCATTCTGCAGCTTTAAATGGCATGACGCGAAATCATCCAATTCATATGTAATTGCTTCTAGTATTTTTAATTTGCCTTTATCGTAACGATCTGTAAATTCCATTGCTTGCAGCTCAACACTAGATATTCTATTTACCTGGTCACATATCTTAATATACACATACTGTAATGTTACGTCCGGGATTAATTTCCTGTTGAATTTTATGTTATTATTCTATTACGCCAAAATAAATCTTAACGATCCCTAATTGTCTGCAGATAAGACATTAAATTAACTACTGGACAGACCTACATGCCTATTTGCCGTGCTATAATATTGAGTTACGTTACAGTCTAATAAATTTACGCAAGAATGGAAGGTTGTTGATTAAAAGTCAAAGTAATATTAAATTTATATGAGATGTTATAAAAGTCACGTGTCATGTATTTTACTTCTTCTTACAATGCTTCTCCGACCGACTCTGTCAATTCCGCAATCTTTTCGGCTTTTCGCAAGGTGAAATAGTTGGGCTGCCCTCGGTGTCCCGGTCCACTCCGATTTTAAATAAACCGTGAGCTAATTAATAGCTAGCTATATCTACATACTTGGAATAACAAAAAAGTCAGTTACAGATAAAAGTGTTTGCATAATATAATTAATGTAACCGAAATTGTATAGAAACCTGTTTGAAAAAGGAACGAATGGTAGAATTATCGACTGAAAAAATTATGCTTATTGCAACTTTCACTCTTTATATGAATATGGCAAATACTATGTACATTGAAGCATTATTATATTTTTGTCAATTTGAATATATTAGATATCAAATAGAACAAACAGGCTCGTGGTTAAGAAAAAAACACTTTTGAACTTCACATTACATATTAAGCAGTCAGTACTAGTCCAGTTTAATAATATAATTATTTATTACAGTAGGTAGGTATTATACAACAAGCAGAGTTCGTTTTGATGGTGATAATTAATTGTGCGTCTGTGGCAGGCGGACCCTCGTTACAGTTTTGTTATATTTCAAAGGACAATACCTAATAGTTAGGCATACACGTTGGTACGATGAAGGTCTTTGACATGATATTGCGGAAGTCATCGCTACAACGCAACGACATGTATACGATTGCGATAAGCTGTGTTCATTAATTGACGAAACATTCAATCTTGAGACTGATTTAGTGTTGCAACGCCTTTATCCTCTTTAGAGTTGGTTATGTTTAGTGGTCGTTTCGTTTACCGTGACCTGTATGCTAGCGTCTAACAAATCAATTATATTAAATTTAAAAGGAATAAAGATTATGTTTTCGTATAGATTACGCGTGCACATAACAAAAAAATTACACTCATTTAGTGATCTTAGGTTACAATATCTTTATTTGCGTTAACATTATTAGCTTTTGCTCGTTTTAATTACGGGATAAAATCTGGTGACGTCATATCGAACGGTAATCAAAAAGCTGTATGTATTACCTCGGAATCGATTAAGGACGTCCATGATTTGTGGGTCGCTTCGTCGTTGACGTAAGCGGGGTTCAGTGACGTCACTGCGCTCGTTTCTCCCGGGTCGAATTGAGGGGTCGGAGGGAAGCAGCTCTGCGCACAGCTGACTACATGCGACAAAAGAGCTATTGGCGGACCAACCCTTTAACACTTATTCAATTCCTTTCTTAATACTTATGCAATTAATACTTAATACTTATTCAATTCCTTTGGAATTATTTTTATTTTTAATCACGTGATATTAATGTATTAGTATTAGCCAGCTAAAATCTTAATAAACTGGGCGTAGTAAGTATCCTTGGATATTTATATCGAAAAATAAATGACACATGTTCAGCTTAAATTACAATAATCTAAATATAATTTGTAAATTACGTGTTGAGAGAGTAACTCCAAAATTAAGTTTAGTCATAGTAATTAGTCGGCGAATTGTTTTGAAATATAAATAGAACTTACGATTGATTTTTTGCACTAACAGCCAACGGCTGACGGACAATAACAATTGACATAATCTGTGATGTTTTACGAAAATGGTGGGCTTAAAAAGTTTATAATTAAAGTTTTTTTTATTAAACTGTAGTCTTTCCATGTTTACTCGCGATTTTTTTATTTATCTGTAACCTGAATGTTACTCAAATCTAACGGAACATAGGAAACGTTTCGTTTCAAATACATACATATGTTAAGTGCGGAATTGAAAACTAAATTTATTCAGGGACCTTTTCAGTATTCGTAGCGAACCCACTTATGTAGATTTTTATCCGGTCTTTAAATATACTTTGTTTCCAATTTTACTGGCCGTATAAAAGGCTTGTATACAGACTTTCCTCCCTCTATTGCTCTCTCTCAATATTTCAGAAATTTCCATGACGTCAATACGGCAGATGTGTACGATAGGAGGAAATTGTAGAAATTTGTAAACATAATTTAGCCAAATAAATCTGAAACCTCTGTTTTGTAGAAAATGGCTTTAAAAAGTGTTATTATTGTGTCATCAACTTTGTAACTTTACGGCGTAGGCGAAGAGCACCCATTACCAAATATAGATAATTATAGTAGTTATTTAAGTCATCCGGTTGTTCAAATTATTCGTGTTTCGTTCATTAGATGTAATCGAGAAGCAATATAACGCGCCACCTGCAGCCAATACACCTTGCGACGTTGACGTCTATGTATGTAGCCGATGAATAATATACTCGGACACCTGCACTGATGTCACCCTAACTAATTAATGAATCGGATGAACTTACGAAATGTTGCCAGCTCCTGTACTCGTTAACTGTTCGAGAAATGTCGTATGATCGCTATAAAAAGACTCAAAGTTTTATAAGGTACACGTAATAGATGCTTAAGAAATATATACCTACAGCTTTGTTTTACATCGAAAAGGTGTGCGTACAATACGTAATCGACTTCTTTGAACATAATTGATGAGTGTATACGGTTCGTTTGTACGGGTAAATAGACAAGCGTAAAACGGGGAGTAAATAGTATTAAATCG